>BQNB010057482.1:0-38194 GCA_026074375.1 Tanacetum coccineum | reverse complement strand
TTTCCAACAAAGGCGTTTGCAGCAAGTGAGCTTCATGAAGGTGAACAAGAGAATGCTTTACATATTGCTGCAAAGTTGGCCCCATCTCATCGACTAAGTACTATAACTGGTGCAGCTTTGCAGATGCAGCGTGAACTTCAATGGTACAAGGTGATTATACTAATACCATTTACACATAGGGTGACAACGGTTTTTGTCCCTTAAAAGAGTTTTAATAGGCAACAAAATACGTTTTATATTGTAGTCAGTAGTATACTTTGCTTTTCCACTTAGCAGATAACATGCATTGTTATATGTAGGAAGTTGAGACTTTTGTAGAGCGAGGGCATGTAAATGCTTTAAACAAAGACCGAAAAACCCCTCAGATGGTTTTCACGGATGAACATAAAGACTTGCTTAAAGAGGGCCAACAATGGATGAAAGACACGGCAACTTCATGTACCGTTGTAGCAGCACTCATAGTCACAATTACATTCGCAGCTGCGATCACGGTCCCTGGTGGAAATAAAGATGATGGGAAACCTGTATTCCTAAATGAAAGAGCATTTATGCTTTTTATGATATCAGACGCCTTTGCATTATTTTCATCATCTACTTCGTTGTTGATGTTTTTAGGAATACTTACTTCACGCTATGCAGAAGTTGACTTCCTTTACAGCTTGCCAAAGAGATTGACGATTGGACTTGTGTCCTTATTCTTGTCAATAGCGGCTACTATGATAGCATTTGGTGCAACTCTTGCACTTTTGCTTCATGATAAAGTGACATGGATTGCAGCTCCAGTTGTGATGATAACAAGCATTCCTGTGGGTTTGTATGCCTTGCTACAATTTCCTCTACTCGTTGAGATAGTCTGGTCCACTTATGGACCAAGCATTTTTCGCAAGCAGAGCAGCCGAGTGATTTATTAAGCCCGTGTCAACTTATGTGTGTGTTGTGTGTCTTTGTAATAAAAGATGTGGCCATGCTTTTTAGCCCAAATAATTCTGAAGTTTTCTTTTGACATGTGATCAGTTGTGTTTGAAAAAATTTGTACTACAACAATGAGTGAATTTAAAAGTTTGTGATTTGCATAAAAATAGCAAGTATTTATATTCCTGTGATCGAAAACACTTAAGTACTCTGGTAAGATTTCAGTGGATGATTACAAACATACATTAGCAGGCGCAAAACCACCTGGATACCAAGATTGTGTATGCGTATAGCTTATAAGAGAAAGAAACAGAGATGTACCAAAGATGGTAACTTGGTAAGTATTACATGCCAGCATACATTTCTGGCCTTCTTCGAGTAAGTCCTTATGTTCTTCAGTGAAAACCGATCTACGTTCTTGACAAGAATAAGGATGCATGTTATGCGCTGATAGCTATGTGAAGTGAATGATATCCTATTAACATATGGACTAATCATTTTAACATATGAACAATACTAATCATACCAGTGAGGATATCCTTTTAACATATTAACCAATCGATCATTTAACATTTGGACTAATCATATTAGTGAGGATATTACTATACTGTATATGTACCCTTTATATCCACTAAGTCCATATATCCATATGGAATCTTAAGAAGCATGCAAATTAAGGATCGATATGGAACAAGTTGAACTTCTATTGAGCTGGAACTTATATATGAACTCAGATCATTGTTGTTGAGTCTTTATTGAGCTCCGGTGAGTACTTGAGCACACAAAACGAATTCTTATCGAGTTTTTTCTGGTCTTATTGAAATGTAGGCATAGTATATGTTTCGTAGCTATTCGTATAAGGAACAATACATTATTCATTTGTAAGCTTTTGATTAATCCAAACAAATAGATTAATCAAGCTCAAAAGTCTTTGATTGCTTGTTTAGGTATTAGTAAAGAAAACTGGTCGCTAAATTCAGAAAAAAAGCGTAGTTTGCGTAGCTATTATTCGAAAATACTTGAAGTCGTAAATGCACAACACACTGTGACTCCATAAGATAATTTCTTGACAAGCTAACGAAGTACAAGTAGCTAGCAAAGACTCAATGATCCTTGTTATAAAGAACTGAACATTCAAACGAAATGTAAAATACCATCCGGTTAAAATAGATTTATATGACAACCATATAGGAATGTACGTAATGGTTATTTGTGTTAAGCGCGACAAGATTGTTTAATGTCCGGAATGGATCATAAACAACTCGAAATTATGGATACTTGTCCATGTTATTATGAATATATAAGTTTGACTTAAACAAAAAGATACCAAGCTTGGCCTATAAATACTAACACCATTTGCGCATACATTTATACAGACACACTTCCAAAAATGACTTACTATTACCAACACACAGACCTCATTATTTACAAAGCTGCTATAAATGACGATTGGGAGCGAGCAAAAACAATCTTCCAAGAATGCCCGGCACTAAGAAGCAAGCCAATAAATGTACGTTTGGAGACACCTCTAATGATCGCTGTGGGAACGAACTGCTCCCATAAATTTGTCAGCGGCCTAATGTTTCTTATCAATCCTGATAGCGATGACCGTCACAGTGAAGTGTATGCCACAAACGACAAAGGATATACAGCCCTCCATTGTGCTGTAGAGGTTGGGAATACTGTTGATGCATCAATTTTGGTGTCGTGTATGCCAAAATTCAAGGATGTGAAACCATAGCTTGTTTTAATTACTTCATAAACTATATACATTCATTGGTTTTCCAATGTTAATGCTCTGAGAATGAGTATAATGTCTTGAATAATTTTGTTTGTGTTTAATTGATTGGATGCAAGGGATTTTCTATCAGACAAGTGAAATAACGATCAATGAACACCAAGTAGTTGAGTAAGAAGGAACGCTTTACCGGAATTAGAGACATTGGTTACGTGAAAACCATAAATTATTCCACTGTTTATGACTGTTAATCATAATTTTAGTATCGTGTTAATGTGCTTATTGTAGCACCAGCGCTTCAGAATGATTCCCAAAACTAGATCCGATAAACAATTGCAAGTAATAAGAATAAGTATGTTAAATTGTCTAACTATTGTAACGATTCATATTGTTGCGAGTATATAATACAATAACGAACCGTTGCATTGAAATGACACAACCATTCGGTTTTAAGTCCCAACGAAATAATAACTACCATAACTAACTTTTTAAACCGCCATAACAAAACTTGCGTTTCTAACTTTCTAACGTACATATTTGGTCCTTTATGTTTATACTATTTACATATGAAGCAAAGAACGAGATTATTTGTTCACATTCTCCTCCTTAATCTTGATCGTTGCTTCGTCCTAAATCTTGAACTCCGAGCATTTGACGCATAGTCACGAACTTTAGTCTTGGTAGAGCCTTTGTTAAAATATCCGCTCTTTGTAGTTCTCCGCTGATGTGTTCCACATTTATGTGCCCATTCTCTACGCATTCACGAATGAAAAGATATGCGATGTCGATGTGCTTGCATCTTCCATGCAAAACAGGGTTCCTGACGAGAGCTATCGCAGAAACATTGTTCGGCCTCAGCGTTATCCTTTTCTCTCCCATCCCAGTTAATATCACTAAGTAGTCTTTTTAACCATAAGGCTTGACATGGCTGCTCTCAGTAGCCGCCATGAATTCTGATTCACATGATGAAGTGCCACTGTGTGGTTATACTGCTTCCTGAAGTACACCAGGTAATAGGTGACTCTCCAAAATAAAATACTATCCCAGTAGTTCCTTTACCTTAGATCGGTGATGATTCCATAACACTGTCCCGCTATGAACTTGTAATCTTAGCAGGCCAGCCTTCTTTCTTGTATAAAAATGCCATGCACCTTTGTTTTCTTTGATATATCGGATTACTTGCTTTACCGCCTTCAGGTGATGATCCTTCGGGTCTTGCATGAATCTGCTGAGTAGTCCGACTGAATAACTAAGATCTGGTCTTGTATGTAGTAAGTACCTAAGACTTCCAATTAAGCTCTGTAATAAGTTGCATCAACTGAGTTTCCATCTTCCGCCTTGACACTTTAGTACCGGGATCCATTGGTATCTTTGCATCATTACTATCCATCATACTTGTTTCTTTTAAGATCTTGTTAATATAACATGTTTGCTTGATTGTAATCTCTCCTCCTGTCTGTGTAACTTCTATCCCAAGGTAATAAGCTAACAATCCTAAGTCGCTCATTTCAAACTTTTCTTCCATCTGGGACTTAAATACTTCTATTTCCTTCTTTGGAGTGCCCGTGATTATCAAATCATCTACATAAACTCCAACTATAAGTGTAGAATTCTTACTTCTCTTTGTGTAGACTGCTTGTTCGAGATTACACTTCTTAAAATCTAATGACTTTAAGGTTTGATCAAGCTTCACATTCCAAGCTCTTGGTGCTTGTCTTAAGCCATATAAAGCTTTATATGTGCTTATAGACTTTCCCTGATTTCCTTGTTGAACAAATCCATCAGGCTTGTGTAACATAGACTTCTTCCTTCAAATCTCAATGTAAAAATGCTGATTTTTACATCCCAAGTTGATGTACTTGCCAACCATGAATAAGCTGCTAGAGCTAATATCAAACCTTACAGTCTCTATCCGTGAAACTGGTTGCAAATACTCATCGAAGTCTATTCCTTTGTTCTAGTACATATCCTTTTGCACTAATCTTGCTTATTTGAAATATTCCTTTTGCATCTCTCTTGGTTTTGAAAACCCATTTGAGTCCTATTGCCTTTTTGATTCGGTGGCAATGGTAGTAAGATTCCCATGTAATAATTCTATTGAATTGAATCCAAATTACACTCCATGGCCTCAATCCATTTCTTATCCGTTGATGCTTCCTTGTAGTTACGGGGCTCTTCTTCCGTAAATAGCAGAGTTTCGGTGTCAACTTCTTGTGTATTCTGATATATTTCCGTTAAATTCTTGAAACCTCTCACTGGTACATGATCAAATCCATTTTCTGAGTTCTTAATAGAACTAATAGTAGCTTCATCTTGTTCCTCGTCTGAGTGTGTGCTGAGTAATTGAATCCCCCCCCTGCCCCCGCCCACCGCTGTATTGGCGTGATTGGTGAGTCAGGATCAATGTTTCATTGAATTCGATGTTGACTGTGAAGTTTTTTTCATCGTCAACTCATCTACCACAAAACTATCCATATGTGTCTTGTGTACTTGTATCTACTTAATCTATTATCCCAATCCCATGGTTTTTGTTTCCATAAACCTTACATCCCCTACTAAAGGTGTTTTCTTCTTTGCTATTGTATCGTATAACCTACATGCTTTGCATCCTTCCTACTACACCTAAATAAATCATTGTATGCTTCTGTCATCATCTTTTTCAAGTGAGAGTATTGTTATCTTTTGCATAAGCTGTGGCATTTCCGAATATTCTTAGGTTTCAGATTCTGGTTTTCTGTTGTAGAGTGCCTTCGTATGGAGTTTTTATCTATTCAAGGCTCTAGTAAAGGTACCCTATTGAGTATATGACAAAAGTTCCATAAGGAACATGGTCAAAAAAAAGAACAAACCGCTTCATCTTATCCATTCATTTTATTTTCATCTAATGGTTTAGATTAATTCTTATTTTAATTTAATTAAAAAACCCACTTTCACCCTATTTTTTAAAAATTAAATATCTCATAAACCGTTAATCGTTACGCAAAACGAAACATACCATCGCGACGAGAATTAAATCATCTTTCTATAGAGGGGCACTTCTATATACTTTCGACGAACTTTTTTTCGATTTTTTTTTCAATCACGTCTGAAAAAATCACATGAGATTTGTATCACACTCTCATGTGATTTCAAAAATCCCAGAGATTTTTCTGACGTGATTGAAAAAAAAAATCAGAAAAAAGTTCGTCGATAGTATAATATAAGTGCCCCTCTATAGAAAGTATAAAAAAAATACTGTCGCGATGATGTATTGTTTTTTTCGGTTAAACGATTTATCGTTAGATATTTGAGTTTTAAGAAAAAGGTGTGATACTTTTCGACGAACATTTCAATCACGTCTGGAAAAAATCACATGAGATTTATGGGTATCACAATCCATGTGATTTCCAAAATCACATGTTGATTTGTGATACAAATCCAAGATGATTTTTAAGACGTGAATGAAAAAAAATTCTTCGAAAAAAAGTTCGTCGAAAAATCACGTCTATCTAGAAGAACCAGGAACGGAGAGAAAAAAAAGAAAAATCACATAGAATTGTATCACAATCACATGTGATTTCATAAAATCACATGTGATTTTTTAGATTCAAATCTCATAGTGATATTTCAACGTGATGAAAAAAAAATCGAAAGAAAGAGTTCGTCAAAAATATATAATAAAGTGCCCCTCTATAGAAAGATGAACAAAATTACTCGTTGTCATACTTATCGACGAACTTTTTTCCTGTTTTATTTTTCATCACGTACTGAAAAAATCACATGAGATTTGAATCACAATCTCATGTGATTTCAAAAAATCCATGAGATTTTTCTGACGTGATTGAAAAAAAAAATTCGAAAAAAGTATCGTCGAAAGTATATATAAATATGCCCCTCTATATAAAAAATAAAAAAAATACTCGTCTCGATGGTGTATATTTTTCGTTTAACGAATTATCGTTTGCTAGATAATTGAGTTTAAAAAAAGAGGGAAAGTGGATGCATGAAAAAAATGAGTGGTTAGGATTAACCCATTTATTGTTTTTGCCCTTGTTTTATGAGGTCACACCTCTTGAGTATATAAATGTCTTGTCTCCTGCTTCCTGCCCAAAAATTAAAGGTAAACTTCATCGCTTTCATCATACTCCCGTTGTTGATAACACTGTTCATATCTTCTTCTCTCCCACAAACTCCATTTTGTTGTGGTGAGTAAAGTGCTGTCAACTTCGTGCTTCCCATTTCCTTATAATATTAGTGGAATTCCATTAGATGTAAATTCACCTCCTCTATCTGTTTTTAGCATCCTTAATTTCATTCTCATCTCCATCTCAATTTGTTGTCTAAATTCCTTGAAAGTGTTAAATGCTGAATCTTTTCGACGACGAAAGTAGGCCCACATAAAACTGTACAGTCCGTCTACTAACAAGAAAATAAGTTCTTGCCAGAATGTTGTGGCTGAGACCTATAGGACCGCAAAGTCTCCATATAACTAAGTCCAACGGGTTTCTTTGATCCGAATTTAGCTTGATTTGGAAATGCTTCTACTCTGTTTTTCCTAATAAGCACACATCACAAATCTGATCCGGCATGATATTATTCTTGGTATTCCTTCAACTAGACCTTCCTAGTCATCTAGTTGAAATCGTCAAAGTTTCAGATTGAATTAATCAAGCGTGCCATAACCATGCATGGCTATCTATATTTGCCTAAGATACATATAGGTGCTTCTAATTAAATTTAAAGACTGTATAAATTCGATTTTTGGATCTCTCAATCTTCATCAACAACTTCTTGCTTTTATCATACAAAGTCAATTTGTTTCCCTCCATGATGACCTTACAACCTATTTCCGTAAGTTGTCCTAGACTTAGTATGTTGCTCTTGAGGTAGGTATAATAGTGATACATCGATACTATCTCTGTTCTTGGTTTTCTAAAACTTAACAAATATAGAGCCTCTACCCTTTATCTGTACATACGATCCATCTCCAAAACGTACTCGTCCTGATACGCTTTCATCAATATCCTTAAAATGACTCTTGGTTCCCGTCATATGGTTACTTGCACCATTATCCAAATACCACATGCTTGCATCTCCTGAAGCATATTTTCCGGGTTGAATTTGTCCTTCATTCAACAGAACTTCCTCGTGTTCGGTTTCGTGTGTAGTCATTAATAGTGATGGTTCGTCGTCTTCTTCTAAGATAAGGTTCGACTGTTCCTGAGTTGTTGACGTTCCTCTACAATCTTTCCTAAGATGTCCAAGTTTCTGACACTTGTAACATCGTACTTTGCTCAAATCCCACTCACTTTTATTCCTATTCGAGTTCCCTTTGTGATTTGAGTTTCCCTCTTTTGAGTTACGTTTGTTTCTATTGTTCTGCCAGTTTCCTCGTGAAAAATTTGATCTACCTCCGCGTTTACTAAATCGCCTTCCTTTTCCTGAGTGTTCGCCTTGTGCGAATAATAAGTTCTCCTGGCTTTCCACTTGTCCTCCTTTCCGGAGCTTTTAAACTTCCTCAAATGCCTTGATTTCCAAGTTATTCTTGTCTACGGAGATCTCGTCCAGATCACTGATTGATCTATGAGATGCTACTATCTGAATGAATCTATCTGTGTGGATCTAATAGTTTTCATACTAAAAGTGATTCATCCAAAGTTTTCCCTAAAATTCTTTTTGCCTTCCCGTGGCTAGCGATTATTATAGCCGTAAATTGCAGTCCACTGTGTCATCATCCTTCATTTGAAGTGTATTAAACCCAATCATCAATGATTGTAACCGTGCTTGTTGCACTTTCTCTTCTCCAACGTGTCTTTTCCACCCCCCCCTTCCTCCCCCCCCGCCCCCCCAATCCTTTAATATTGAATTCCCCATAATTCCATGGCCGTCTTACAACTGGCTACTTGTAAAATTACATCTTCCGGCACAACTCTGATATACAAAGGCCGTCGTTGCCTTGATCATTCTTATCATCTATTTGCGTGTTTTCCTCATGTTCTATCGCTTCCCATAAACCATGTGCTTCTAATATAACCTTAATTTGTATAGCCCAAACGGTGTAGTTTGTGGTTTTCAATTTAGGGCATTGATATTGTGCAATAGGTGTTACGGGTTTTGGTGGTGTCGAAGTGCTAGTCGTATCGTCACCAGCCATCTTATATGTGCTTATATCTCACCTGTCTATTCTTAAGAGATATACTAACTAGTATGGTAAATTTCTACTAAAGAATGGAATAGAAAGATGTTTTTTCGGGAATCCTAGTACACAGATTTTAATAAATAGTTTTTCGTGGATTCCTAATAGTATGAAATAGCACTTTCTATACTATCTAATAAAATAGAAATCCAGAAGATTTAACTTGTGACCTCGATGTTGTATTAACCACGAGTGTGTTTCAATCCCAATTCGTGTACTAGCGAACGCCCCTTGCTTCCTTTTCTTTATTTCGATTTGCCTTTTCCTTTGCAAAAGTGCCTCGGCCTTCTTTCTGTTTTTTTTCGAGTTCGGTCTATGTCCAAAACAGACCGAACAGCGTTTTTTTTCCTTCGGTAACCACACTTCCACGTTGCCTCGAATTTCTCCTTGTACGTTTGTTCTTGATCTTTTCTTGTTTTGACGAGTCAATAACTTCACCTACCACCAAAATATTCGGTACCACTTCTTTTATTCTACACCGAAACAAAACGGATGTTTTGTTTCTGTTTCCACCGAAACAAACAAGTTGTTTGTTTCTGTTTTCGTTGTTGTTGTTCCTTTGTGTCTTTCGGACACGCTTTCCACACTCTTTTCCTTGGTACACCTTTATCTTTGTCACACGTAACGTTCAATCTTTTTCCACTAACAACGATTCCTCCGCGTTTACTTCTACGTTGTGTCTTGTTTTAACCGGTTTCACAAAGTCTCCTTTCCCACTCGTTTTCTAACCAAACGAAGTGTCCCTTTTTTTCTTTGCCTATGTCGCGTCAGTAGCAACACAAAAGAAAAAAAATCAGCGCCTTCCTACTCTTGTTCCACGTCTCCTTGTAAAACGACAAGAGTTTCCTTCCTTTCCCTTGACTTTAATTCAGAATTCCAATGGTTATACTCCGTTGATATTGGCTGCATCACATGGAAAGAAGGATATGATTCAGTTCTTGCGGGAAAACACTCTTGTTCAACCACAAAGCTATGAAAGAGTTGGGACTAGTATTGACACTTGCACACACTGTAGAACAAGAAAAACCATTCGTTAGAGGAGATTAACTAAATGGCTAGGCCCAGATAAGAAGTAAATCAGAGATTCCAACATGAGGCTCTTGTAAAATTCAAGGATGTGAAACCATAGCTTGTTTTAATTACTTCGTAAACTATATACATTCGTTGGTTTTCCAATGTTAATGCTCTGAGAATGAGTATATATGTTTTGAATAATTGTGTGTTTAATTGATTGATGCAAGGGATTCCTATCAAGAAAAGTGAAATACGATCAATGAGCAGCCAAGTAGTTGAGGAAGAAGGAACGCTTAACAAATTGTGGGGAATTCGAGACATGGGTACGTGAAAAACCATAAATTATTCCACTTGTTTCTAGATCGTGTAACGTGTCTTATTGTAGCACCAGCGCTCAAGAATGTCAGCGAAATGAAAGAAAAACATTATGAGAGCAACATGCTTGTAAAATACATATGCAAAACTCTGATAGAAAAAGAAGATCCGGACACTACTTGGAATATTTTAGGACGTGCAATAGCTACAGCAGTTAAATATGGGATCTATGAGCTAATCGAGGAGTGCATATTAACCTATCCAGGCATAAATAATATGGTACCGTTTTGAAGGGTTTAACTTGTTCCATTTAGCCATCGAAGAGTGTCAGGTACAAGTATTCAATCTCATGTACCAAATGTCTAGTTACAAGACGTTTGCATCAAGTGAGCTCCATGAAGAGGAACAAGAGAATGCTTTACACATTGCTGCAAAGTTGGCCCAACCTCATCGACTTAATATTGTAACTGGTGCAGCATTACAAATGCAACGTGAACTTCAATGGTTCAAGGTGATCATATCAATTCCATGAACCCATGGGGTGACAATGGTTGTTGTCTCTTAAAAGATTTTCACTGGGCACATTCAACTTCTAAAGGACAACATCTGTTGTTTTCCCGTTATATGTTCTTTCAAACTATTTTTTCCATCTTTTTTATACAAAATAATGAACGTGATAAAGTTTTAGGTTTCGGTCTTTATTTTTGAGAACGTGTAAAAATCTTATTTACAAGGAATTAACAAAAGAAATTAGAAAAGTATTGTGTACATTATATTAACTAAGTTACTAAGATTAGGTGTACATCGATCAGCGACCACGTACGGGTCTCGGTTAGCATGTATGTAATCTCATTGAGACATGAGAAAAATCAAATTTTTGAACATCGGTTACCTTGAATCCAACTTTAAACAAAAGCTTAACGAGACATGATGAACAACATAGGTGGTGACTATAAGAATGTCAAACTGCTGGTGCCATTGGACCATCTCATCAACTATTCTTCTATGGTTGATTTTGCAAAAAGAAAAGGTATTGTCCAAGCAAACATGGACTGAACTTCATCAGAACCTATTTGGGGATTTTTCCTGGTGCTACTCATATTAGATTCTCCATTAGGACAAATACAAAAGAAAAGTATTTTCATTTTCACAAAGCAATTGTAACATTCAGATGGAACAATACATGGTGCACAAGAATACTTCCTAACACATTATTCTGAAAAAGAAAGAGACTAGAGAACTGTGTCATATTCTACCTAGGAAGAGTTGATATTAGTAATCAGTAACAGTTTCTATTTAACAGAACATTTTGACAAATATATGATTTCTTTTGTATAATTTGTATCCTCTATAAAGTTATCGGTAATTATGTGGCACTTATGAACGGCCATATATAAGTGTCAAATGGGAAGAAACTTGGTTATTGTGTTTTTTGCTCATTTAGTTGGTTTAATCCACTGTAAAATTGTTTTATATGAACTAATATGGTGAATATCATCGTGAACTTGTGTAGATTTCCATCGAGACAACAGTTTCGTCAGGCATACCCAGAAGAATTGTCTTTCTATCCTCACTTGCTTGTTTGTGCTTTTGTGTGAGCATTTGTTTAAGCAATGTCCCGATCAAATTGACTTTTAATGTTGTAACTATATCCAGGGGCACGGGAGATTACCACATGGGTTTTGAACCAGATCCTAGGATCACTAAAGCTGACAAAACCAATGATAAAAGGTACCAATGCTTCACTTATTATTTAGACAGGTGCATGTTATGATTTGTCTATGTAGCATATTGAAATACTTTCTAGACTGGATACTGATGCAATCAAGCATTAGTGACCACCTATTTATGAATATGATGTTTGACCAGTTTATATATTTGCATATTTACTACTGTACTGGCTTCTCAAACCGTAGAAATACGAGTGTACGATCTCTGAATTATCAATAATCAACTGTTATAAAGGATCAGTTTCTTCTAAAACCGCATTATAGGCTCGAGTCAAATCAGATTGTATTTGGTGGAGATTGTGAACATTATATAATAGCTATTTCAGTGCAAGCACTACTGTAACTGATTGAAACTTAAATAGTTAACATGGTTGTTTTTTTTTTTTTTTTTGTAAAAGTATTGATCTTTGGTTTTTAGGTAGTACTTAACGGTTGCACTCTTTTCTTTGAAGGTCATTGAAGAGAGCTCTTGATAGGAGGCTATATCTTCTTATTTATGGTCATGCATATGGTACTCCTAAAGGGAAGCCTGTATGGCACTTACCAAAAAAAGTGTACAATTCTGAAGAGACGCTTTGCAAGATAAGTTTTCAATTCAATTGCATGTTCCTATTCATATAATCTATGTATACTTATAATCAACTATTTATTCAGTGAGCGGAGTCTGCACTACAGTATGTTATTGGAGACTTATCTAATATCTACTTCGTTGGAAATGCTCCAATTGGACATAACGCTACAAAGTCTACTAAGAAGAACGAGGACATTTTATCTTTCACGGTAATGTGGGACTTTTTAGTTTTGGTTGTGTTTATGTCACTTACTTGAAAATTGGCTTATGTAGGTATGGTGTAAGTGGTTATCCAACAATCAAGATCTTCCCAAAGACTAACAAAGATGGTGAAGACTATGAAGGCTAACGTGATATAGACAGTTTTGTGACCTTGATCAACGAGAAGTGCGTGACACGATATCTTAATAGGCTTGTGTATGGTGGGCCACCAAAAGTTGGGCAATCTTTCTTGAAGCGTGCATACACTACCACATAAGTTTTTTTTTTGGTACGGTTTCTTTACAAACCGTACCAAATGACACTTTTTTTATGTTTTGGTATGGTTTTCTCTCTAACCGTATCAGAAATGCGTACCAAAAAATGTTTTGTGTAGTAGTGATAGGGGTTCACATTTCTCTTATCCGTCGGGAAGCGGCTTTGGCAGCTTTTTTAGGTCAACCTAATTCTGATATTTATGTATCCATGCTCATAGAAGTTGTGCAACTGATATGCTTTACATATTTTGAACTTCCGGCTTCTTTACATATATTTAGAACATTCGGTTTCTTTGTATAAAACCGACAAAGTTAGTTTTTTGGCAGTTTGGTGTTAATGATGTTTTGCACTTTTCAAAATTTATTTACGTAAGAGAGAGAGAGAGAGAAAGAGTAAGGATCTAATGAGAAGTAAATTAAAATAAAAAGTGGTGGGAAGTTACTATAACCACACATTTGAGATGCAACGACTTGTATTAGATGGATTTCTATTCATTTAGATGCACCCCTTTAAATTTCAAAGGTTAATTTGAAGTGTAAATGGTGCAAATCGATTTTTATGATTTTGACACTTATAGAGGAACTAAATAAAATAGAAATCATGAAATGCATCTTATATTTTTCAGTATATGTTTTAAATCTTTGTGTTTCTGACTTTCTTCTAACGTAGTGACTGATGCAAGGGATGCCTACCACCAAGATTGAAACTCCAATGAAACACGAGGAAGGTGCTGGAATTTTACAGGTATAAGGGGGTGCCTAGCTAGGATTGCTAATAAAACTTCTTATCTGTGGTACTGGGTACCGTTGTGTTAAAGGTGTTTCGGATTGTTTGATTAAACTGTTTATTCTATTGAGTATTAAGTAGTTTTTATATTCTTAGTTTTGAAAATTGTGTATTCATAAAGGAAATAGATAGAACAACCACCAAAGTGTTAGTTTATGGATGATAAATTAATAGATGTGTGTTAGGATCGAACTCAAGATCACGGGATTGCACTCACTACGAGTTAACAATTAATAAATAATATATTTGTTAATTTTACACGTAAACGTTTAACGGTCGTTAAGTATTTAACGGAAAAGACTAATGACCATAAGGGCAAGGACAAGTACATAATGTTACATAATTAATGAATTGATGTTACACAATTGATGTTACATAATTAATGAATTGATGTTACATAATTGATGTTGCATAATTAATGAATTGATGTTACTTGTTTCACCAAGTATTAGGGTTAGGGTGCCTATATAAACACCCATATGGAGAGGTGAAAGAGACTGGTAAAGTTCTTTGACAAATCCTGTTGACTTTTTAAAGTCAAAATACACCTTATTTACCAAACACTACTTAAACAATTCTGTCTAACTGAATTTTATTGAAATCTATTTTTAAAACTAAAAACTGCTTAATTCCTTTTTATCTATCAGTTATTAGACTCAACAATAAAGCTATCTAATCATATAAAATCTAAGGCTTATGGTTTTTTTTTTAAAAAAAACGATAGTTACTCACTAGGTATTCTACACTAGTAAGAAACAGTGTCAAACTAAAGAGGATTATATAGCTAGAATTAGTAATGGAAAATTAGCAAAGCTAAAATATGATTAACCTAAACAAACTTTTTAATAAGGAAATAAGCACAACTTGAAAATTCACAATAAGCATCTAGAATAAGCTTCAAATGCTAAAATGAAAAATAGAAAGTGAAACCTCAAGTTTTGTAATCTCAGACACTAGGCCACTCCTGTTGAGTGAGTGACCTTAAAACTCAATGTCCTAATGGATCTTAGCCTCTAAACCATTTAAGCTATAAGCTCAATAAGCTGAAATTTGCTTATTATTCTTTATTGCTTCCAAATTCAATCAAACTAAACTCAAATGAACATATTTGATCAAAATAATACGACAAATACAGTACTTAAAAGCTTTTAACAAATTTGACAACTTATTGAACTAGAGAAACAGAATAAGCTTTAATTGAGCTTAGTACAAGCTTATTAGCTATCAATCTGACTGTTCTAACATGAAAACTTGAACACATAACACACTCAATAGTTTTTTATACTCTGAAGATAGAATAGTACAAGATAAGAAAACAGTAGGTACAACTTGACTTAAGGTTTTAAAAAGCTCATTTGAAAAGATGAACAGTACAAGTGAAACTGAAAAGAGAAAATTACAAAAAAACTAACTAACTAATCCAAAACTGAATATCAAGCTCCTATTTTAGGTAGAGGTGAGGGAGAGAGAATATGAGACTTCAAGCATTCCTGACGTTGATCTTTTTACTGAATCTTAGACGTTGGATGTGATGGGTGAGGTGTTCGCACCTAATCACTGCTTGCCACCGCGTTGAGGTGTGCAAAATGCGTTGGAAGTGAGCCTCTGATTGGTGGAGTAGGGTTGGAATGTGAAACTGGTATAATACAAGTGTATTTACAGGGAGGTTGGGTTTGTTCGTGTTTTGTGATGGCGTGAAAGTGGGTTACAGGTTGTTGGAAGAAAGGCTTTCCAGCGTTTCCTGTGTTTGAAAGTTCTTGGGATTATTGCATAACGAAGCCTTGTGTTTCTTTTAAAAATGTAGTTTTATATAAATAAGTTTGAGAGATGGCACCATTTCTGGCCCTTGTTGTTTTAAAACAGGAAATGGGCTTTGATATCTTTCTTCATGATCACTTACCTTTTCCGTTTATTGTCGGTTGTGGTCGTTTTTGCTCACTTTTGTCTCATTTGTCTTTAATTCCTGCACACATGCATTAAACACACAAACCACACATTTCTTTTGTGCATTTTTGGTCATTTTTTCATGTTTTTACGGGTTTAAAAACATGTATAATTAAAACATATATAATACTCTAAGCAACCTCCTAAAAGAAGCTGAAGCGATTTAGTACGTTAGAAAGTAACAAACGTAAAATTTAACATGTGATCATGTGCATGTGTTCAGAGATAAAGCATGGCATTCCCAAACGTGTTATTGCAACGGGTACAAATGCTTTCTTTGGATTTCTATAATGGCCCCAAATGACGTGGACTCAGCTTACCACGTTTCCCAAAGCGAAATTACGCACCTTCCAAGGCGGATTCTTTAACTGACCATATCCACCCACTTTAATAATTCATCCGGTTTGCGTCTAACATCCGCTAACTTTTCTGACGGCTTATAGCAGTCATCAATCGATTTTTCAATCTGCACTATTCTTATCAGTTTTTATCCTCGTATCATTTCTGACTGTGATGTTGGCTATCTCCAAACCTCCACTCCAACAAAACAGGTGATCTACACTTTCGCCCATATAAAGCTTCAAAAATCTGGTGTGCAGCCTTAATGCTCGCATGATAACTGTTATTATAGGAGAATTCGACCAATAGTAAGTGTCGATCCCAACTACTACCAAAATCAATTACGCATGCTCGCAACATATCTTCCAACGTCTGTATAGTTCTCTCGCTTTGACCATCTGTCTCTGGGTGGTAAGCAGTTAGCCATAGTGCTCATATCCAGTTGGGTTTCCCATCGCTTTCTTGCGAGTGATTTCCAAAATCCTTGATGTAAACAAACTATCTCTCTATCAGAGAATAATTGACGTAGGCGCACGCCACATGCTTCATCCAATTTCTTTTATGTATAATTGGACGAGAAAGTTTTTTCTATGCTGTTTGTCTTTTCATCAGCAAGAATCTGATCAGATTTGGTTAATCGGTCAACCAAACCCAATGGAGTCATAACCATTTGGCGTTCTTGAAGTCCTGAAGATGAAAGTCCATGGTTTATTTTATCCCACTTCCACTCTGGGACCCCCCCCTTTCAGGTTGTTGAAGTAGGGACCGGCCCCCCCCTCCCACCTCACCCCCCCGCTTTTGTGCCTCGGGCCTTTAACCTTGGAACTGGTTAAGAATTTACTGGACATTGGTGGCGTCTCGGCTTTTCATGTTCGGCCACATAGTGCTTTATTTAATGTCTTGATAATCTTGTCTGACCCCGGGTGAATGTATATTTTAGATTTGAGCTATTATATGCATGATGCAAATCCCGTAATACTCAAACAACGGGTAACCAATTCGTCCTCAAAGCATTGGATACAATAAGAACGGGTCTCAATTTGACTCGGCTTGATCGTATATCAGCTTCCAAGATTTTTCCGCTCTTTTACGTTTTCCTCTTTTATATGCATCTGTCTGAGCATTGAAGTATTCTCTCAAGGTAAATTGGTAATGTACCGTCTTTACCAAAGTCTAACCCTTATAGGTTCTCTATCTTTCGACTTTCAGGGCAATCGGCCACTACGTTGGCCTTACCAGGATGGTAACTGGATTTACGCAATCTTAGTCACTCAAAATAAAGTTCACATCCATCGCCTGATGTTCTGTTTGCGAGTCTTGTTTATGTACCCTGTAACCCCAGATTGCCCTGTGTACTGTGTCGTCCTGACTTATTATGAGTAAGGTGTATATCAGTACACTTTGTTACCATTAAATAATGTCTCCAGAGTCTAAGTGCAAACAATACAGCACCCAGTTCTAAATCATGGGACGTGTAGTTTTCCTCATGTTTCTTAAGTTCGGGGAGATCGATTAGCTATCACATTTTCCCTCTGCATCAGAATAGCTCCATAACCTTTGTGCGACGCATTGTAGTACACAACGAAGTTTTCAGTTCCCTCAGGCAAGGCTAGGATAGGAGCGGAGCATAACTTCTGTTTCAAAGTTTGGAACGCCTCATCTTCTTCCGTACCCCATTCATACTTTTTGTTCTTCTCGGTCAATTTAGTTAGAGGCTTGGAAATTAACGAAAAACCCTCGATAAATCTTCGGTAATATTCGGCTAAACCCAAAAATTGTCTAACTTCTTTCGGGTTTTGTTGTCGGTGCAGACAATTTGGATAGCCTCTAACCTTCGCGGATCCACGTGAACCACCTTTATTGTTGTCACGTGACCGAGGAAATTGCACCGATCTCAAGCACAAAAATCGTTACTTCAAGTATTTGGTGACATTACACATTCTTGCGTAACTCTAGATGATCTATCAGATGTTTTTCGTTGCTCTTCTTTATTCTTGGAGCTAGATATGTTGTATCACATGCAATACGATCACAAATTTATCGAGGTATGGCTTGCACACTCGATTCATTAGATCCATGAATACCGTAGGAGCGTTGGTTAGACCAAACGGCATTACTTGAAATTCATAGTGATCGTACCTAGTCTGAAAAGCCGTAATAGGGATATCTTCTTCTCTAATTTGGAGTTGGTGATAACCAGACGCAGGATCGATATTTGAATACACGCTGTGGAACCTTGAAGTTGATCGACAGGTCGCAATCCTCAGATGTGGATTACGATTCTTGACTGTTCAATAATTTAGCTCGCGATAATCGATGCTTTATACGGAATGATCGTCCTTCTTCTTTAACGAATAAACTGGAGGTCACCCATGGTGACTTAGAGCTCGGGCGTAATAAAACCACTTTTTCTAATTAACTCTTGCAATTGAGTTCGCAAATTCCTTCAGCGGATGGTGCCAATCGGTACGGGGCTGGTGCGCGCAATAGGTGCAGCACCTGGTACAAGTTCAATTTTAAAATTCCACTTGCCGATTGGAGGGAGTCCCGGAAAGTCATTTGAAACACTCACCCTCGGGAAATCTCAAATCACTGGTAATTCTTCCAATCGTGTTCTCCTTTGGTTCTGTCTCGGTTACATAGTGCCTATGCCTACGAACAACTGGTGTCCTCTTTCGATGTATTTGCTAGCCTTTAATGAAGGATATTATCTTCAATCGTGGGAGTTACCACCTGGTCGCCCTAAACATACTAGAGTTCGTGTTCTTGACGGGTATATGCTTACCTTCTTGCCAACATACGGTTACCGAAGTCTTGATCAAACTAACCAATCCATCCAATAACTACGTCAAACGTTCCCAAGCGCTATAGGAATAGGTCAATTTTAAATAAGTGGTCAATTAGACCTCAAGGTACATCCTCTTAGGGATAGTATTTGTACTAGGCGACCCTTCCATCGGCCAATTCACTTCATAACTAGTGTCTAGTCTAAAAAGGCTTATTGTATATCAAGTGACTAAATATCCTTGTGTTCCGATGCTTTTGTCAGATCCTGAGTCATATTAATACAGTATGCTAATGATTGTTGAGTAGAAACGTACACGTAACCTCTTTAGGTCCTTGCTAACTTATCAGTAGCTTTAATCACGTAAGCACGGGCCTCGAGCTTCCTCACCATTGTGGATCTCTTCTTCATTCTCCGGGCAACTAGTTCTTGTATGACCATTCTCGCCTTTTCTCCAGAATCATAACACATCACGGTTGGTCGCGCGTTAGCACCCGTAGCTATAGCTTTGCCCTTACAATCTCGTGCTATGTGGCCTGCCTTTCCACAGTTGCTACATACTACATTGCAATAACCAAAGTGATGCTTTTTACAATGATTACAGATGCGGTTTTGTTTCCAGCATGACCCACGTGCTACATGCAGGGGCGATGGTATTGCGCGCGCATTTCCCTGTCTGTGATTGTTTCTCTGGTTATGGCGGGTGTGTCCCTAATTACGGTGTTATTTCTGTATATTACCGTTGTTATCACACTGGTAACTTTCCCATTTTCTTTTATTTGCACTCGGCATTCCTTTCTATTGAAGCGTGAGCCTTTTGTTCCACAATGCATGTCCCATGAGACAGCTTCATTCAGGCTATGGTGCTTAGATCCAATAACTGTACCCTTGATGTTGTCAGTTAATCCCCGGATATAAGCTTCAATTTTCTTGCGTTCAGTCGGGACCATTTCCGGACATAGTTGAGCCTGTCATGAAATAGCTTAGGGTAATGAAGTTATGTCAAAATACTTATCTTCAAATTCCATTAGTTGTGCTCCATCGCTGACTTTCCCTTAATAGGGCAAAAATCCTCTGTCAATATACCTTTCATTTCAGGTCCACCGATCTTGTTTAGTAGCCTCCTAATCCCATCGTTGCAACCTGGGAATTCCCACCACGTCACAAGGCTCATGGCCTTAGAAGTGTGGTAGTAGCAATTTAACCTTTCTCGCTTCAGCACATTCACTAATCCCAAAAACCATTTCCATTTTCTCAAACTACCTACTTAGCTCAAACAGCCCCCTTGTGTCCATGAAAATGCCGTGTTAGGGTTGCACTTCATAAAACCCGAAAAAGGTACATTTCTCGAGCAGCTGGCGCCCCACCTTGGGCCCAGCTTCGTTAGATTATTTCCGTGTCCCCTTTTGCGTTATCTGCCTTCTCGCTCTGCCTCCACTAGCACAATTGACCTCTCTAGTGTATGGCGTCGCTCAATAGCTGCTTGGCTCATGGTTTTGGTGCATGATTTATACACAAAACACAAAAGAAAGCCTCAATGTGTATTATAAATATGATCATTTCGCATCATATAACAAATGAACCAATAATAGCAACAATCACAACAACATCAAGTAGTAAATCAAAAGATAGCCATTTCCATCATTCATTACCAAAAGAGTTAATACATAGTTGCATTGTTTCACAAAATGACACAAATCGTTACAACCAATGGCGTCAATTCTATTATACTGGATGATTCAGTTTAGTTGATTACAGAATTAACGATACTACTAATGAAACTAACACTACTAAGAGTCACGAGGGTTGGTAGATCCTTGGGGCTCAGATGGTGATGTATCCTTCTGAGTAGTGATCATCATTATCAGTAGTAGGAGCAGTGTCATCATTTCGAGCGGCCAAATAAATTATGTACGGATTCCCTAGGATCCTATGAATAACTAGAGCAATAGAGCTCCGGTACAAAGCACTATGGCACCTCTTGTGTACACCACCCCCCATTATTACATTATAGAAGCGGAAGCTAATTCTGTGGGTATAATTTCAAGGGGGTACAACAGGTCATTAAATCATAGAAATTCGAATCAAAAGAGTCGTTTTTGAAAATAAGTTATCATTCATTATTTCTTCAGAGTTTTTACAAACGAGAGGTTTCCAGAATCTAAAATACAACATTTGAATGATAACGGTTTTTCCATCTTCGTGTCCCTCATCACTCCGTTGCCATTAGTTATACTGAGATAAACATTGTAAAAAGCGGGGGTCAACACAACATGTTTTGGTGAATTCATAGGTTTAATAAAATAATTTGAATGCAAATGCGAAGATTTGGGTTAGTTTGATATAACCCGTATTGAAAACATTATTTATTATTGCCAGTAGCTCATGAATCCGTTGCCTTAGGTTATAATGTTATTATTGGCCCTGCGGGCACTTTTCTAAAATATCCGCGTGATTTCTTAATGTGTGCAATTGGTTTAGTTAAATTGGTTACACCAACGGGGAGTACCAAACCCAAAGTCTATTCACTTTCATTCGCGCTTACTACGGAGAGTAATTAACGGTTTATGATTATGAGGGACTTAAGGGCTAAAAGCACGTTACTATGAATAGTAAATTGATAATAGCATGTAGAAAAGAAATAATTGCATATGTTATATAGCATGATATCTCCCTCGCGGGGTTTTTTTAAAAGATTAAAATGCCTGAAGGGCTATGAAACTCCCTTGAACAGTTCTAGGGGAAATTGATAGATAATGAATAGGGATGAAAAGTAACCGGCTTCAACACGGCCATCACAAGACAACCTGGGTTTAATATATGGAAAGTCTTAGTTTGATTGTATACATAAGTTTTTTGGATATCGATGTTGTTTTGGATATAATAATTTTCATAACACTGTTCGGGCCATCTTAGTTTAAAAGTCATTTAGTAACGTTTGTGCGAGCTAGGGCACTTTAAATCGTATCAACTAACAACTCAGAAGAACGTAATACCAAGATAAATTCTTAATATGAAGTCCCTAGAATTATGGTAAATGATATGGATCTGGGACTGATTTTTGAATTTGATGCACAATCGATTTGAGGTGATGAAATAATGATTAGAACATAGCAGTTTTAAGCTTTTTATTCAAGATCTAGAGATGTTAAGCATGGGAGCGTAATTAAAGTTATGTCTGGTATATGTTTTGAATTTGATTTTTCACGTTTTCAAAATGTTCATTTTAGACCATGGGGTTTGGAAATATACAAGTAGACTCCTTGGAGTTTGCATTTTTAGAATTTGTCCTTCAACTTTGTATTTTTTTTTTTTTTTGAAAATATACAGTAAACCTTTACTTATAAAAGTGGACCGTAATAGACCCTTATATTTATAACTTTGATAAATGACACTTTTAGTCCTTTTTTAGTTATAAGTTTTTAAATTAACGATATATACCCCTTGCAGTGGATTTCTATAATTACCAAAAACACTGTCCAAATTGCCATGAAGATTATTTAACATTTGATTAGACATTTATAAGTTATAATAAACCAAAATATGAAGATTTAACACAATATAAGTTTAATTTAACGATTCATTAAGTTAAAAGGTAAAAGGGTTCAAATTAAGGGTTTCAAATGAAAACGCGCGGGTTTAAGTCCAAATTCTTTACGACTTATCAAAGCACTTATTTTAACATTATAATAGCTTATTAGGATTGATTATAACAAAATTTTATAAGTTTAACCCATAGTTTAAGTAAAAACATGAAATTAGGGTTTCGGGTGTACGGTTTTGGATCAAAAAGGCATAACACTTAGGTTTTTGAGTTCAAAGCTTTATATTATGATTTTAGTAAGAACATATGAACATTATGACGTTACATGAGCAGAATATAAGCTTATAGAACCTGGTTTAAGCTTATAGCTTGGAAACGGGTCAGAATCGGGACTTTCAGCTTCGTACGGCTAGAGTAACGACTCTCGGGCTTTGTTTCTTGGTTTCTTTTGCTTCCTTTCTGTACTTGAGACTTCTTAAGATCTATTAGAATTCATATTGAGCAAGGAGTTGCTACTATGAAGGGTTATAGGAGGAGGAAGTCGGGGAAATTAAAGATGAATGGGAACACACTAGCCCTATTTATACCTTTTGAAGGTATATGAGTATAGCCAAGCGTAGGATTTGTCTTGACACATAGAGGGTCTAGGTTATGATGTGTATAAGTTAGGAAATCAATGGTGGAGGTCTATGAAGTAGCTTTGATGAGGACTTTGTGGTTGGTGTATTGCGCGGATGAAGTAAGCAAGAATACTAGGCCATTGTGTTCTCAAATTTGACCAAGATTGGTCTAAGTAGGTGCATAAGCTGTTTGAAGGTTTCTAGAAGAGTTATTGGGTGGTAATTTGCACATGGTAGCAATTTAGAGGGGTTAAAATGGTCAGAGAAGCAAACCGGGTCCATTTTAGGTTCGACGGGTTCTTCAAAGTTTTAACAAGGTACATTGTGTTATAAATGATTAATTAATGATGCAATAGGTTGTTAAATGTCTGGGATTAAAGTAATTACAAAGATTAGCAATTCGTTTGCGTTTAGAAATGGGATTAGAATTGAGAAATGGGGATGTACGAGTAGTTCAATAGGGCTCGTTTAGGGTTTTCTTGACTTTCTTGGCTTATATTTTGCATTCCTCTTGATTAGGAATGATGGAATACAAATCCTAGGGCTTATTTAAAGTTATATCAATGAAGTTTGGTCGTTGTTTTAAGTTATAATGGGTTGAAATTGAGGAAAACGGGGTCAAAAAGTTACAATTAGGGCATCATTAGGGTTTTCTGGATTCGTTACTTAGATGTAAATTCACCTCCTCTATCTGTTCTTAGCATCCTTAATTTCATTCTCATCTCCATCTCAATTTGTTGTCTAAATTCCTTGAAAGTACTAAATGCCTGATCTTTCAACATCAGAAAGTAGGCCCACACAAAACGTGTACAATCGTCTACTAACAAGAAAATAAGTTTCTTGCCAAAGTGTGTGGCTGGACTTATAGGACCGCAAAGGTCTCCATATACTAAGTCCAACGGGTTCTTTGATCTGAATTTAGCTTGATTTGGAAATGGTGTTCTACTCTGTTTTCCTAAAATGCACGCATCACAAATCTGTCCGACGTGATTTATTCTTGGTATTCCTTCAACTAGACCCTTCCTAGTTATCTTGTTGATATTGTCAAAGTTCAAATGACCTAATCTAGCGTGCCATAACCATGCTTGGCTATCTATATTTGCTAAGAGACATATAGGTGCTTCTATTTGTAATTTAACACTGTAAAGTTGATTCTTGGATCTCTCAATCTTCATTAACAACTTCTTGCTTTTATCATACAAAGTCAATTTATTTCCCTCCATGATGACCTTACAACCTATTTCTGTAAGTTGTCCTAGACTTAATATGTTGCTCTTGAGGTTTGGTATATAGTATACATCCGATACTATTTTCTGTACTTGGTTTCTACAACCTAATAATATAGAGCCTCTACCCTTTATCTGTACATACGATCCATCTCCAAAACGTACTCGTCCTGATACGCTTTCATCAATATCCTTAAAATGACTCTTGACTCCCGTCATATGGTTACTTGCACCATTATCTAAGTACCACATGCTTGCATCTCCTGAAGCATATTTTCCTGGTTGAATTTGGCCTTCATTCAACAGTACTTCCTCGTGTGTAGTCATCAATAGTGATGGTTCATCGTCTTCTAAGATAAGGTTTGATTGTTCCTGAGTTGTTGATGTTACTCTACAATCCTTCCTAAGATGTCCAAGTTTCTGACACTTGTAACATCGTACCTTGCTCAAATCCCACTCACCTTTATTCCTAGTTGAGTTTCCTTTGTGGTTTGAGTTCCCTCCTTGTGAGTTATTTCTGTTTCTATTATTCTGCCAGTTTCCTCGTGAAGAATTTGATCTACCTCCGCGTTTAAAACGCCTTCCTTTTCCCGAGTGTTCGCCTTGTGCGAATAACAAGTTATCCTGGCTTTCAACTTGTCCTCCCTTCCGGAGCTTTATCCTTTCCTCAAATGCCTTGAGTTTCCCAGTGATCTCATCTAAAGAGATGTCGTCTAGATCACTTGTCTGTTCTATGGATGCTACTATCTGAATGAACCTATCTGGTGTGGAGTCTAATAGTTTTCGTACTAAAAGTGATTCATCCAAAGTCTTTCCTAATTCCCTTGCCTTCGTGGCATAGCCATTTAGTTTGGCTGTAAATGCATCCACCGTGTCGTCATCCTTCATTTGAAGTGTATTAAACCCAATCATCAATGATTGTAACCGTGCTTGTTGCACTTTCTCTTCCCCAACGTGTCTTGTTTTTAATGAATCCCATAATTCCTTTGCTGTTTTACAACCCGCTACTTGTAAAATCACATCTTCGGTCAATGCTTGATATAAAAAGGCTATTGTTGCCTTATCCTTCTTAATATCTACTTCCGTCTTATCCTTAGATTCTATAGCCTCCCACAAACCATGCGCCTCTAATATAACTTTAATTTGTATAGCCCAAACGGTATAGTTTGTGCTTTTCAACTTAGGGCATTGATATTGTGCGATTGGTGTCACGGGTTTAGGTGCCGAAGTGCTAGCCGTATCATCACCAGCCATCTTGTAGGAGTTTATTATCTTCACCTCCTAGTTCGTATGGAATTATTCTTCCTAGTATGGTATCTCTACTAATGAGGGAACGTATATAGTTTTCGGAAATCCTAGTAATACGGGATCAATAAGTAGTTCTCGGGATTTCCTAATAGTACAAACTTAATAAATCTATACTATTCTAATATAATTGAAATCCAGAAAAAATGTAACTTGTGACCTCGTTTGTTGTTATGAATACGAGATGTATTCCCTTGTCTCGTTAGTAATTTGTTCACCAACGTTTGATTGTTGTTCCCACTTTGTTTCTTCCTGCCTCGTTGTCCTTTTTCAAACCTATTCGACTTCAATACCACAACAAACTTTCGAACTTTGTTGCTGTTGTTGTTTTTCTGTTTCGAACCACAAAAATCAAACACCACGGTTCCTTCTTTCTTTTCCTTGTCGAATTGTTGTTGTTGTTTTATACCCAACGAGTCTAAAAAACAGCCTCCTGGTTTTTGTTCTTGGCACTAACAAAAAACGCAAACTTGCTTCTTTTATACCACACTTACACGTTTTCTCTTTTCCTTGTGCACCGAAATTCAAACGATCTCTTGCACAACTCGGTACCAAATTCGGTACTCTACACCGAAACAGAAATCCTTCAAATGATGATGGAGGGTAATCCCACATAAACATTGGTGTTTTAAATACAAGGGAGCGTAGAGATGGTGTAGGAACCCGATTATCACTTCACTTCATAACATCAAACACAAATCGAAAAACTAGAAAAGAGAAGGAGAGATAAAGGTTAGAGAGAGAAAGAAGAGAGAGAGATTAGAGAAAAAGTTATATTGAAAAATGAAAAAACTAGATATTTTCTAAAAAGAAAATATCTATATATATGAGATATTTTCTGAAAAGAAAATATCTAAATATATATATACCCCCTACACATTTAATGTGACGCGCGGGATATTTAACTAGGACCCGGGCTCGGGTTTTGCTTGGGATTAAACCCAAAACATATACAATATTAGATTATCTATCGAGCCCGATTCCCGATATTATCTTATTACAACATTAACTTATTAAAGACCGAAGCTCCATCGTTGAGTGACCGAGCTTCCTTGTTCGACTCAATAAATTGAGGCTAACAGATGGGGCATCATGAATTTCCAAAATATCAATCCAAGCATCAGGACCAAGACATACCTCAAACACACGAAGATGGCGGAGGTTATTTACCTTGATTCCATTCAAGCCTCGGGTTACCCCAATGACGATGGTTTCAAGTAACTTATTCATATATAATAAATTATCAAGCAGATATGGAGTTATGTGGACATAAGACAACACAAGTACTCGTAGGTTGGTGAATGGTTATAATTCTCATAGGGGGTTATAAGTTCCAAAGTTAACATGTTGTTTTAAAAGCAGTTGTTCAACATTTGTAGCAGGATGCGAGACTATTGTTTTAACATCATCAACGTTGAAAAGGTCTGAAACCCCAAATCTGAAACCGCTCATTTGAATGTTAAACTTGCTTGATAATTTGAGTGCTTCCCTCAACTTAAGAAAGAAGGATTCATCGATGGAAATACGCAATGAGAAAAGTAGCTCAATTTGCTCGGGAGGAGTGGTTGTAAACAAAAGAATGGGGACCGTGGAGCTTAAGTGCGTGTAAGTAAGTAAATTTGGAGCATAAACTTGTACCTTGATTTCCTCGTCGGGTGAAAAAATTAACATCAACCTCCGCAACGTAAGAGATGTGATATCCAAAATCTCGCCACTGGACGACTGGATTTCAAGGGTCAACTCCTCTAGAAAGGGGAAGTTGGATTTGATCATATTGGAAAATGCATCATCCATGTGCACATTATCTAATCGTAACTTTGTCAAGCTCCCTCCTATTGTGCGGATTTCAAATGATGATGGAGGGTAATCCCACATAAACATTGGTGTTTTAAATACAAGGGAGCGTAGAGATGGGGCATCATGAATTTCCAAAATATCAATCCAAGCATCAGGACCAAGACATACCTCAAACACACGAAGATGACGGAGGTTATTTACCTTGATTCCACTCAAGCCTCGGGTTACCCCAATAAAGATGGTTTCAAGTAACTTATTCATATATAATAAATTATCAAGCAGATATGGAGTTATGTGGACATAAGACAACACAAGTACTCGTAGGTTGGTGAATGGTTATAATTCTCATAGGGGGTTATAAGTTCCAAAGTTAATGTGTTGAGATTTTGATTTGATAAAATCTTATCAGGCAACTCAAAAGATGCAGCCAAGATTGCGAGGCGAAGGTGTTTGAGAGGAGGAGTAATTGCAGCTTGCTTAATCAATTTTCGAGCAGCAGGATGATTAGTGGTGTGAAGGCCCAACTGAAGATCAAAACATGTGATAGGTAAGTTGATGCAGGCCCAAGTATTGAAGAACGGGCTATTTTATTTCTGGAAGCCCAAGATCGTGTGAAGAAAGGCCCTTTTTTTAAAAGGTCATAACTTGGGCTCAGATGATCCGTTTCAGGCCCAAGACCAGCCGTTTCGAAGCTTGGAACGAGGGTTTAATAAGTATGACTAAATATTTATATAGGTGTTTTTCGTCAAGTCTTGGCGTTTATCCAAAAATTACTACTTTTAGAAAGTTTCTAGTTTAGGAAAGTTTTTAGTTTCAAAACGTTAATAGCGTCCCCTATATTTGTTAAGTTTCCATATTTTTCAAAGACACGCTAACTAACCGATGAATGCGCTTCAACTTCCAAGTCCGATCGCTAAGTTTTAACTTACTTACTATTTTTAGTTAACGTTAACGCTTTTCCTAAAATTATGTTAATGACCGTCTAAAAGTGCGGTTTCGTATACCAATTTTCAGCTATTCACATTGCATCAATTTATTTATTGGTGTTTTGCCGAAAAATATTTCAAGTTATGTGGGCTATAACTTAGCCGTTTAAGTCGATTTTAATGGACATGTGAAAAATATATCCGCAAACGCACAATAAGGCTTACTTCTGGCCTAAAGCGCCGATCACTTTACTAACGACCAACCAACAAAATCACACTTAAATCTAACCTAAATTCCTTCATTTCTATTGTTGGAACACAACTTTTCAACTCATCTAGACCATAACTTATAAAAACAACAAAAACTAATATTCAATTTTTTAATATTTGCAAGATATTTTACCATTTCTTTATAAAAGTAACACAAACACAGGGAGCTCTTAAAACTATTGACAATTATTCATAAGAATAAAAAGGAAATGGAAACAAGAGATGGGTCAGGGATGTTACAAGAATGAAGAAACAAGTAGAGAATCACACAGATCTCTACTAAATCACTGATCTATAAAATCTGAATTATTTAAAATAGAAAACCCTAATTTTATAATCTTGAGAAAACCCTTGAAAAGCATAACCAAACCAATACATTTGGATGCTTACCTTAGAAACCCTTGGAAAATGAACTTTAGAATACACTGGATCTAGTGAAAGATCAAAGAAAATGAAAACCCTAGAAAGGGTTTGTGTGCCGTGGGTTATCAAGAGGAGAGGGAGAGAAAAGATTTTTGTTGTTGGCTTTGGAATGAGATAATAACCTAAGTGTGAGAAAGTATGGTATTTATAGGATCAACTTAGGGTTTTGTGGTATCATAGTTCAAGTCATGTGGCTTGAGCCACTCTTTCTTGGCTCACCATAGGGTGCGTCCGGTTTTGGGTTTACAAAGGCAAGACCACATAAAATTTTTGCTAGCCAAAGTCCTTATGAAAATAATTCTAGCCAATGTGAGTCAAATGTGGTCAAGAGTGTAAGAAGTCACATGCATATGTCTTGGCTAGTTTCTTGTGCATGAGGGTGACTACCTCATATGTCATTTTCATGCACACGCATGTAGATTTCAAAAATAAGATGCTTGGAATTAATTTCAAATGCTATGGTTGTCTTGGTTGGGTATTGGTGGACGAACAGAGGTCTCGATAAGGGGAGGGGGTCACATGTGACAATTTTTCACTTAATGAAATGAGATAGATGATAACTAAAGTTTAAACGAAAAGATTTCGAGTTTTCGGGGTTCCGTTTTCGATTAAAATCGCGGGAAAATGTAATTTAAAAGATAAAACCCTAAAATTAATATCGGAAGTGATTAAAAATCACGAAACACTCATAAAAGTTAAAATTTCTCATATAATGCCTAAATTAATTAATAACTGATTCCGGGACGCGCCCGATGACGTTTTTCAGATTTATGCGGTTTAATTTCCCGGTAAACTGTCAGATTCAAACGGAAAGTATTAAAATACAAAAAGTAATGATCAGAAAAGTTTAAAAATATTGACCTAAAATTTACGGGGTGTGACATACTTTCCCCGTTAAAAGAGCTTTGTCCTCAAAGCCCTCTGGATGTAGTGTAGGACGCGATTCAGGGTTGCGGAAAAAATGAGGTATTTTTGATTTGCATTTGGTTTCCGCTCCAAGTATAACTCCGGACCTTTTCTTGAATTTCCAGGACCTTCACGTTGGAATTGTGGACTTTGCTTCCAACACGTTTAACTTCACGGTCCATAATTTCAATAGGTTTCTTCAATGAAATAAGGTTCGTTAGACTTACGTGTAATTTCATCTTTCATGTTAGGCACCAGTATAAGCTTCTTAATAAACTTTGGTACACTTGTCCGATCCAGGGATGGTCGAATACTTTTGACTTGTGTTACTCGTGCATAATGCAATCTCGCAAGTTACCATAAACATTGTATCGCCAAACCCTCTATTCTTTAAACACAACATTTCCTCTGCACGTGTCTCCAGGTTCTTAATCATGCAACACAAATCTTTTGTTCCATAATTATCTTCCTTTCTTGCCTCAACCTAAGCATTAAAGATTTATACAAGGAGGTTTAAACCAATTTTCATAACCAAGGCTCGAACTTGTAGTAGCTTAGGTCTACTCTTTCGGCTCAACGCATCAGCCACCACATTCGCCTTTCCCGAGTGATAACGTAACTCACAGTCGTAGTCACTTAACAACTCTAACCATCTACGTTGTCTCATGTTTAACTCTTTTTGATCTAGAATATGTTGTAAACTCTTATGATCAGTGAACACAACGCACTTCGTGCCGTAAAGGTAATGTCTCCACATCTTGAGAGCAAATACTACAGCTCTCAATTCCAAATCATGTGTCGTGTAGTTCTTCTCATGGATTTTGAGTTGGCGGGATGCATAAGCTATGACTTTCTCCTTCTGCATCAACACTGCACCTAATCCCTTGTGAGATGCATCACAATATACTACGAATTTTTCACTTCCTTCGTGAAATGCCAAAATCGGTGCACTACACAACTTTTGCTTCAATGTCTGGAAAGCAGTTTCCTCCTTTTCACCCTAATTGAACTTTACACTCTTCTGAATCAGCTTCGTCACAGGCTTGGCAATCTTGGAGAAACCTTTCATAAATCGTCGGTAGTAACCGGCAAGACCTAAAAATTGGCGAATTTCTGTTGGAGTCTTGGGTGATTCCCAATCCTTGATTGACTCAATCTTCACAGGATCAAAGTGAATGCCTTCACTATCAATCATGTGTCCAAGAAATTATACCTTCGACAACCAAAAGTCGCACTTCGAGAACTTGGCGTACAATTCTTCCTTTTTGAGCAACTCCAAAATTAGTCTAAGATGTGCATCATGTTCTTCCTTGGTCTTCAAGTAGATCAATATATCATCAATGAACACAGATCACAAATTTATCTAAGTATGGTCTGCATACTTGGTTCATCAAGTCCATGAACACTACTAGCGCGTTAGTCAACCCGAAAGGCATCACTTGGAACTTGTAGTGACCATAGCGGGTCCTAAACACCGTCTTTTGGATATCCTCGTCACGAACTCTGAGTTGGTAATAACCATACCTCAAGTCGATCTTTGAGTATACACTTGATCCTTGCAACTGATCAAATAAGTTGTCGCTTCTCGGAAGTAGGTATCGATTATTTACAGTAAGCTTGTTAAGTTCATGGTAGTCGATACATATCCGAAAAGAGTCATCTTTATTTTTGACAAACAAAACCGAAGCTCCCCAGGTGAGGAACTTGGTCTTATAAATCTTTTGTCAGAAAGTTCTTGTAGTTGGGTAGACAATTCTTCCATTTCTGACGGTGCTAATCTATACGAGGCTCGAGCTACAGGTGCAGCACCTGGGACTAAGTCGATTTGGGATTCAACTTGTCGTATTGGTGGTAATCCAAGTAAGTCTTCAGGAAAGACTTCTGGAAAGTCCTGTATAGTCGGCACGTCTTTGAGTCACTTCTTGTTTGACTCATCTTTGTTTTCCTTCACTGTAACCTGCGCCAGAAATAATTAACAACCTTTCTCCATATACTTTTGGACCTTTACACATGATATAATGCTCAGTGTTTATTTCTTCTCCTTGTCACTTTTGTCTCCTTGAACGATTAGAATTTCATTTTCGTAAGGAATACGCACTATCTTCTCGTCACAGACAATCACTGCATGATTCTTTGCTAACCAATCCATGCCAATGATAACGTCGAAACTACCCAAATCTATGGGCATCATGTCGATATTAAATGGATGTCCTAACAATCCTAATGTTCAGCCTCTAATCATAGTGTTGGTTTCTGATGTTCTTCCATCAACTAGCTCAACAACATAGCTAATGTCTAAGTTAGAGGGTACGATATCTAGAAATGCACTAAAAGTATTTGATACGAAACTTCTATCGGCACCCAAATCAAATAACATATAAGCATGATGATCGTTAAGAAGGAACGTACCCGTGACAGTGTTAGAACCCGGGTTTGTGTCACCTCCTCCTAGGACATATGCTTTGCCTCTTGCATCAGGAACTCTTTCTTTGTTCCCACGGTTTTAGTTCTTGACTTTGGAACAATCCTTCGGGTAATGTCCTTGTGCACCACACTCAAAACACGTAATAACTCCCTGATTCAACCCTGGAGTTCCTTGAGAGGGTACAGTCATAACAGATATGCAATCCTTGGCCAGATTTCCAATCCTCTTATAGTTACGACACTTAGCAGTACACTGTCCTTCGTGGTGTAGCTTACACTTATTGCAGAAAGGAAGTGTTCCTTCATAACCATTCTTCTCATTGTTACCAGCTATATAGGCTCTAGCAACATTCGAACCTCAAGTATTCTATCATTTGTGGGGTGGTTGTCGCCCACGGTTGTTTCTATAGTTGTTGTTCAATCTCCTCTTGTTCTCTGTGTCCCTTATAGGATAGCCCTTCAACTTTTGATCCATCAAGGTGTTGGCAATTCGAACAACATCTTGTAGCCTTGTGGGTTTTGCAGCAATCACATTTCCTTGGATATTATCGGGAAGACCTCTAATAAATTTCTCCACCCGATCCTCCTCCTCGAGGACCATTTTGGTACACATCATGGTAAGTTCTTGGAACCTTTGAGTGTAAGTAGCCATGTCATTGTTCTTCACCGACAAATTCGACAACTCGGTTTCCATCTTTTGCATCTCATTTCTTGGGTAGTACACTTCAGTCATCAGCTTCAACAGCTCTCTTCATGATAAAGCATATGCAGCATCAGTTCCGATGGTTCTCTTGTGGGAATTCCACCAGGTTAATACACTATCGAGTAAAGTATAGGTAGCATACTTCACTTGATATCTCTCCAGACAGTTGCTAATGTGAAACACAGTTTCCATCTTTTCACTCCATCTTATCAAAACCAACCACACCTTCTATTCCTTTAAAACTCAGTGGTTAACATTTCATGAAATCTTGGTAAGTACATTCACGAGCGCCAGGCATATCGCCTCTTCCATTCACATTACGGTTCTCATTACCGTCAACGTTGTCGCCTCTATTATTTCCATTTCCAGTATCATTACCATTACCATTTCCATTACCATTCTCGAGTTCAAGATCTTGGTTAACCCGGCGAGCCTCTAGAGCTACGTCCACACGTTGGTTGATCATTTCTTCAATTGCGGCAGAGGTCATACCGGAACGAGTGTTGGTCATTGTTCTACATCACAAGACACAACCCATGGTGAGATTTTTAAACGAATACACGATTATTAGATAACGATAATTTAATACACGCTATGAAATAAAATATAATTACAACACGATTGCCAGAACGAATAAATAACAATATAGATAAATAAGCGAGATGGTCCAGCAGAAGGTGAAGATGAATGAAATGGTCTCTCTAATGAATCTCCTGATGATGACTCTGATGTAGTCGATGGATACAAAGTAGATAATGAAGCAGCACACTAACGACGAAATGCCTCACTAGGTCATGATTCACTCGAAGGGTAACACAATCTAGGTGATGCGACTCTAGTCGAAGATCAAGAATGAGTCTGATTTGGTGCATCTAAACCCGAAGAATCTGCGAACTGGTAAAGGTCCAACTCTCTTCCTCGCAGTCAACAACTTACGCGGCCAGTTAAGATGGGTGCGGTAAGGTCGACCAAAAGGAATAGCCTCATCGGGTCGGATAAGAATAGCCTCAAATGATGATGATGGATGTGTTGTTACCCTGCTCCTCCAACGAACAACGGTAGCAACATAAGGGTCCTGCGATGGTGGTCCATCAGAAGAATTAGGAGCCTCAAAAGAATCGATGCATAAGAATGGTGAAATAGCTAGTAGCGGGGAAATGTGTTCTGGTGAAGACACCTCATCTGGTGAATCAGAATCAGAACCTGAATAGGGATCCAAGCCACACAATCCAGTGGGTGAAGCGACAAGAGTTGTCTCAACCACAGGAGCGGCAAATGAAATAACAGGAGCAATAGTAGAAGTCTTTGGAGCAACCATAGAAGTAGTTGGATGGTGTTTGAAAGTTTCTAAAGACTGTTTTGAAATGTGTATAAATAATTTGGTTTTCCCTGTTCGTTATCTAATTTTGATCTACTCTCCTTTTCAAGAGTCACTGTCTCTTCCCCATCGGGGCAAAATCTGTTTGCAGGATCAGAAGTATCATATGGGATCTCATACAAACGAGGCTTATCAGATTGAGCATTTCTTGAGGGTACTTTGTGGATAGCAAGGTTGATCTACCATGATACGTTGCGCATTTGGGTGCTAACATGTGAATGGTCTGAATTGACTGATTGCGTTTATAAAGAATTTCATTTAAAAACTTTATTTGTTTGTCCATTTCAATCATCGTGTCAATGTCTTTTCCTTCCTTAACCTTTAAATCCGAAATAACCTTAGTTTTCTCTTTGAGTTGACCTTCCAAATTTTGTTGACCTAGTTAACAGACACTCTTTTTGACTAGCTCCATCAGTTCTTATTGACAACATAAAATTCATAGTTTTTAGTTTTTAAAACACCTCTTTTATGCTCAATGACTTTACGAGCTAATAGTCCTAGAGTTCATTTAACTTTGATTGAAATAATTTATAATCACTCGTTAGTCAATAAGGGTCGTGTTACTTCTCAAGCTCAGTCTGATTGGTCTAAAGTGCACTCAGAGAACTATCCGACTATCTAGTAGCCTCCCCCAGAGCCCTACTAGTCTCATCAAGGTTAGTTTTGCACTCCTTCAGTTCTTGAGTCAATGATGCGTTTGCTTTCTTTAATTGCTTTAAAATCATTTTGTTTTCCTCAGTATCAAGAGTTAAATTTGCAATTAAATTAGCAAGCGCACAAACTCTCCAATCAACACATTTAGTCGATTTTTTGTTCAACCTGATTAACATTAGCACATATCATTTGATGAATCAGGAATGGACATGCTATCATCCTTACACCAAAACATAGTGGCCTTTAATGGATTCCAGTTCTCAGAATGTCGTCTCACATTGGCAAAACATCATTTTCATCATGTGTTTTGAACCAGTTTCCAATTGCGTAACAGTAGAAACTTATTCCGCAGGTGAGACCTCTCCTGACTCTTTTGCCAAGGTAACTATAATGTGTCTCCAATCTTGTTCATCAATCTCTCATCCGTGTCTTCTAGCCAAACAGCTTGCTCACTTGAAGTGTGAACACTTGTTCAGCTTGCTTGCACATCATCATCTTCTCCTTAAGATTACCGTAGTCTTTAACCCCGCATTGGCTTCCTGAATTCCCTGGCATAGTGTCCCAAAATTCCCTTTGCTGTTATAAAGCACTGTATCCCCAATCCACAGTCTTTGCATCTAAACCGCGTCCGGACTGCCTACTGTTTTCCCTACCCCAGCAACTGTCATCGTCTTTGATTCCCAAACGCGCCCTGACTAATATAGATTTTTCATTGTTATAAGCCTTGTTGATGGTTATCTTCAGTTCATTGTTCCTGGAGTTTGAAGAAGTTCGAAGGTTGTTGTTGGTAGGTTTGTACAGCTTCTTGAAGTACTTAGCAAGGAGTGCCAAGTATTCTTTTTTAGGCGAATCCTTACCCCCGAGCTGTTCTGGATCACTGTATATCCTCCAAAATGAACTCGATTGGAGTAACTGGTTTGGCGATCTCTTTGCCTTTGTGTCTGGTAGACGCACTTGGTCGTGTGGAAGAAGATTGCATGTATGATAGGTGCAACTCGATCTTTTGAGTTTTTGGTTCCTGATAGTAGTTATGCTGAATATGTTGAGCAGCCGCTAGAAGTGCTAATGGGAATTTGCACTTCAGGCTAAATCTCATACAGACGAATCATTAACTTCGATTTGAAAACTGCTATCAGAACGTCACACAGCTATGTGATCTGAGACCGTGTCTATATTCCTATCTCTGCTTGACAACCGTCACAAATCAAGACCATTCTGGTGAAGTAGTGAAAAATTGAACAATTCACTTGCATATGGTTGAATACTTGCAAGTTTTTTCCTTGTCAACTCATTCAACATTTTTAATAAAACCGGATAATAAGACTCATGGATTCCTCCATCACTAGAAGTAAAATTATCCCAAAATCCCAAAATAATTGGTCTTTATAAACAACTTGTACGTTCAACGATTCCCCTTGTAGTAAGCCTTTCAATGGCTATCCACATTTCCATTGCTAGTGTTCATGCATCAACAGTTTGAGTTAATTTCATCCCCAATACCAGTCAGAATCAAGAAAATATCTCATTTTCTAGCTTGAAATGAAAGTTTGTTCACTGTTGTCATGTTGTGTATTGTCTCTAACTACTCTTCATGGCAGCTCTTGGATAGAATGTTCTCTGCTGCTATCAACAGCTGCACATGAGTACATTCGTAGGCAGATATGGACCGACAAAGATGCACTTTCTCAGATATTCATCATTCGATTTAGTGTCAAGGTACGTAGAAAACCTAATGCCACTGAGAAAATCTTTCCTGGTCCAAGCATCGTGGACGCTCTTTTGACCAGCTGCCTTAAATGTTATGCATTTTGTGCTATCTGTGGATAATGTGTTACTTGAGTAAGACATGATTAATTAATATTGATGCAATTGATGAAGTGTGAAAGATTATGGTTGGATCTTAAGTGAAATTTGTGATTGTAGATGTGTTTTGTAAGCAATTCACGTTCACGACTGGATTTTACTCGTCTATTCACAAACCGAAAATGAATATAACGGGATTTACAGGGATTTTCACTAGATAACCGAGAAAGATTTGATTCTGAAATAAATCGGCCCTAAAATTCCAAAAACACTGAAAAATGGCAATAAAAAAGAAAATATGTTTATGTCCTACGCAAAATCCTTAACCAGACAAAAGGGAGGTTACTGCGTGATCCTCTCGTTTTTTCTTTTCGATTGATGAGAGGTCACGGCCTAAAACTGACATACTGATCAAAAGTTATTGGCTGTTTTAACTGAAACCCACTTCGTCACACAAGTTTTCTAAAAAAAAAATCTCGTTCGGAAACTCCAAAAAAAAAATCCTTCGATTCCCTTTCCAAAAAACTGAAAAATGTCAATAAATCATAGAAAACGATGTTTTTGGGCTTCGAAAAATCCTTAACCAGCTAAAGGATGGTCACAGCGTGATCCGTCTTGTTTTTCTCTTCGATTTGAGAGGTCACGGGCCTAAAACGAACTTACGGATCAAAAGTTATGGCTGTTTTACTGAAACCCTTTTCTTCACACAAAAAAAAATTTTCGTTCGGACCAAAAAAAATTTTGCTCGTTCGGTTCCGCTCGTTCGGTCCGCTCGTTCGGGTCCGCTCGTTCGGTCCGCTCGTTCGGTCCGCTCGTTCGAGTCCGCTCGTTCGGTCTGCTCGTTCGGTCCGCTCGTTCGGTCCGCTCGTTCGAGTCCGCTCGTTCGGTCCGCTCGTTCGGTCCTTCTCGTTCGAAGATGCTTGTTCGAGTCCGCTTGTTCGATTACGCTCGTTCGGTCCTCGAAAAATTTCCGCTCGTTCGGTCGTTCTTCACAAAAACCAAGAGCGTAAAACCTCTAGTTTTTGCGTCAACTAATGCGACCCCAATAGAAACCAACAAGACGTCATTGCCTTTTTCTTTAAACAAGCCAAATCATAACAAAAACAATTATGCCGAATGAAGAAGCAACCAAACCTTCGAATCCAATTTACTTACCACAAAAAAACACGAAATCCACCCGAGGCGATTGATACCAATTGTAGGTTCCGATTCACACTTCACTTTATATATCACAATCACGAAACTAGAAACTAGAAAAGAGAGAGGATCGAAAAGAGAGAGAGAGAGGAGAGAGAGATGAGAGAAAAAAGATAGAAAATAGATTTAGAAAAATGAAAACTAGATATTTTTTAAATAGAAAATATCTATATATATGAGATATTTTCTAAAAAGAAAATATCTAAATATATATATACCCCCTACACATTTA
>BQNB010057481.1:22371-38194 GCA_026074375.1 Tanacetum coccineum | reverse complement strand
CTTATTAATGCCGGATAAATAGTATTAGTTAACTCGTTATATGTATTATATCTACACTATATTATAAAGCATTTATGACATTTTATTTTTAAAAAGTCTGAAAAATTCAGGCTTTTAAACTTACTTGTCATTGAATACAAAGATATGCAATCTTGACAACCATCTCATTTTAGATAACTATATCTTAAGGTGACATGTGTCTCTTCTTAATTAAAAAACTCCTTTATTTTTAAATTAAAATATCATTTTATCTATTTTTTTAAATTTAATTTCATCATATTTTGTGCTCATTAATTTAACATCCATTTTTATATATTTTTATGAATTTTTAGTTTTTTTTTCATTTTTAGTGCCGCTAAAACCGCTGCTTTGCGCCAGTACCATGCTAGTATATTATAAGGCATTTAGGACTTTTTACTTTTTAGAAAGATTTAAAAACTCAGACTTTTATGATTTCAATGTTTTTTGTTATGATGGAAGGGGTTGGTTATTGGTACCCCCTTCGTACCCCCTTTGTTTTTTCGGTTTTTTTTTCTAATTTTGTTTATATTATAAAACTGTGAAATTGAAAATGCGGAATAAAAATTATAAAGTTTAACAAGTCAAAAGTATGAAACTGTCAAAAAATACGGAACAGAAACTGATAAAAGACTGTGTTGCACTGAAAACAAGGAGACAAAAAGACAAAAAAGTATGAAACATTCGTACTTTTTGTGGGTCAGGAGATACCAATAGTGGCACCCTGATGGAAACCTTTAGACTTTAATAATTTAAATGTTATTGAATTTTACCACAATAACATTTTACATTCCAAAGTTACTCCCTCCGTCCCATATTAAGTGTTCATTTTTGACTTTTTAAAGTCTTTTTTCTTCAACTTTAACCTTAATTATTTCTTCTTATGTTATATGATACTCAATGCAAAATATATGAATGGATAGAGTTTCGAATGTATTTTTCATTGGTATAATTTTCAGTAAGCATTATATAACATAAAGAAAAATATTTACGGTCAAAGTTTATGAAAAAAGAATTCAAAAAGTCAAAAATGGACACTTAATATGGGACGGATGGAGTATATAATTGTTCAACCGGGTTCGATTCGATTAGCTATGTAGAATGGTTAATCATGATTCGAACCGACGATAATCACTCATTTCAACTACTCGTATGTCCGGTTACCTGTCTAATACAGTTTAGTTTTAGGTAGTAAATTGTATTACCCGCCTCGTACTGCGTAGTAAAATCTATTAGAGTGACATGTGTCACTTTTTAATTAAAAAACCACTTTTTATTTTTAAATTGAAATATCTTATTATCTCTATATACCTTTTTATGATTTGATTTCATCATATTTTATAAAATTATGTGCTTTTTAATTCAACATCCATTTTGATATATTTTTATTACTTTTTAGTTTTTCTCATTTTTAATGTTCCAAAACTGTTGCTTTACGCGGATACCATGCTAGCATATTATGATTTCAATTTTTTTTGTTATGATGGAAACCTATAGTGTAACTTTAATATTTTAAATGTTATTGAATTTTACCACAATAACATTTTACATTCCAAAGTTATATAATTGTTCAACCGGGTTCGATTCGATTAGTTGTGTAGAATAGTTAATCATGATTCGAACCGACGATAATCACTCATTTTGATTACCTGCATGTCTGGCTATCTGTCTAATACAATTCAGTTTTAGGTAGTAAAATGTATTACCTCGCCCCGTACTGCATAGTCAAAATTTCAAACCAAACCGGAACGGACCAAACGAACAATATCAATATGCCGAAATATGTCACCTCTATTTGGAAAGTGGAATAAATTGCCTTTAAAAAAAAGAAAAAAGAAAGTGGTACGGTACATTCTCAATTGAGAAAAGAGATAAGATATAAAAAAAACTCTTAAAAACACCATTTGTATTCTTTTTGTTTTTTCATTTTTTTATTTTATAATTGGGATTTTATTTATATTATAAAACTGTGAAACAGAAAATATGAAATAAAAATTATAAAGTTTAACAAGTCAAAAAAATGACAAAAAATATGAAACATAAACTGATAAAAAAATTGTGTTAACCGTGAACAGAAAGATAAAAGGAGGTTAAAAGTTGAGAAAAATACAAAACATATAGGTCAGATTTTATAGGGGTCAGATATAAAGACCCCCCTAAATAGCCATTTGTACCTTTTTATATTTTTTGGTTTTTTTAAAAAAAAAATTATTTTATTTTTATAATTTTGTTTATGTTATAAAACTGTGAAACTGAAAGTGCGGAACAAAAATAATAAAGTTTAACAAGTCAAAAGTATTAAACTGTCAAAAATTACATGACATAAACTGATAAAAAACCGTGTTGTGCTGTAAAATGTAGGACACAAGAAATCAAAAGTACGGTACATATATCTTTTTGTGTGGCAAGATGGTACCAATAATAACACCCATTTTATAAATGGGGTAGGTTATAAAGACCCCCCCCCCCCCCTAAAAAACCGTTTGCACCCCCCTTGATTTTTCCTTTTTTTATTTTATTTTTTATAATTTTGTTTATATTATAAAACAGTGAAACGCAGAATACGGAACAAAAATTATAAAGTTTAACAAATTAAAAGTATTAAACTGTCAAAAAGTATGGAATAGAAAATGATAAAACTGTGTTGCTAGGGATGTCAATGGGTGAGAAAAAACCCATAACCCACGCATACCCGCATGTAAATAGGTGAGTAATCTAGTCAGTTTTCACCCGCGGGTGGGTCGTGGGTAAAAATTTGTACCCATCGGTGGGTGACGGGTGAGTGACGGGTAATGTATACCTATCGCGGGTAAACCCATGACACCTATTTAAAATACCCACAAGTGTACCCGTCAAAATACATGTGGGTGACCCATCCAAATACCCATAAACAAATTTATATTACATTAATATGAACTATACTAAGAAAATTTATGACAAACTTTTGGTTTTGCTAAAGATGTTTTAAACATTTTTAATTTATCTCTTTAATGAACTACTGTCAATGTGATTTGGTGTAATGATTTTTAATTGATGTTTAAGTATTTTGTGAACTTGGTATTTGGCAAATTGATTGGTGTCTTATTACACAGTTTCATGGTTAGTTTTCATATAAGGTTTTGTAATTTTGTTGCATTACATTAACCCATGGGTAACAAATACTCACGGGTACGGGTATGGGTAGAAAGTTATACCCAGTAGTGGGTGACGAGTGAGTGGTGGGTGAGAAAAAATTCACGTGGGTGGGTAACGGGTTTGAGACACCCATACCCATTACCCATGGGTGTCATCCCTAGTGTTGCACTGTAAAATGTGGGGAAAAAACATGTTTTATACCTTTTTAGTACTTTTCTTGTATTTTTTAGTGGGTGCTACTATTGGTACCCCCTGACCCATAAAAAGTACAGATGTTCTGTACTTTTGATTCATTTTATCTCCCAGTTTACAGTGAAACACCGTTTTTTATCAGTTTCTGTTCCGTACTTTTTGACAGTTTAATATTTTTGACTTGTTAAATTTTATAATTTTCGTTCCGCATTCTGCGTTTCACTGTTTTATAATATAAACAAAATTATAAAAATAAAAAATAAATAAAAAAATAAGAAAAATCAGGAAGGATACAAACGGCTTTTTAAGAAGTACCAATAACCAACCCCTTTTTAGTTGGCCAAAGAGTACCAATAATAGCACTCTTATAAATACATGTGTTACATATTTGCACACGTCTCAAGTAGGCCTACACAAGTACACATATCAAGTACACAAGTCACCGCTCACGTACTACGTTATCCATACCCCTTAAAAAGCCGTTTGTACCCCCTCTGGATTTTCGGTTTTTTTTTCATCTTATTTATTTATTTTTTATTTTTATAATTTTGTTTATATCATAAATTAGTGAAACGCAGAATGCGAAACAAAAATTATAAAGTTTAACAAGCCAAAAGTATTAAACTGTCAAAAAATACGAAACAGATAAAAAAACTGTGTTGCACTGTAAAGTGAGGGACAAAAAGTAAGAAACATTTGTACTTTATGGTGGGCCAGATGGGGTACCAATAGTAGCACCCTTATCTTTTTTTTCGTTTTTTCGGTTTTTTTGTCTTTGAATAGGCTTAACATTATATGTACCCCTAAAACATCGTTTGGACCTCCTCTGTTTTTTTGGTGTTTTTTTATATAATTTTGTATATGTTATAAAACTGTGGCACTGAAAATACGGAACGAAAAATATAAAGTTTAACAGGCAAAAAGTATGAAATTGTCAAAAATTACGGAACAGATGCTAATAAAAAAACTGCGTTGCACTATAAAAAGAGGGGTAAAAAAGAATCTTTGTACTTTTTTGATACTTTTTGATGGGCCAGTGGGTACCAATAGTAGCACCCCTATGGATCATGACTTTCATAACTTGCTAAGAATATGGTCATATACTAAATTTTCTTGTTAAAAAAAAGGGTAAAATCCATAAAATGCTTAATGTACTTTCAAAAAAGACTCATTCTACATACTATACTTTTTTATTGTTATTATTCTTATTCAACTTTAGTTTTTTTTCATTACACATACTTTATATAAATTTTAGTACGTAGAATGAGTCTTTTTAGAAAGTACATTTAGCATTTATGGATTTTATCTTATGATTTTATATTCGTTTTTATACACGTTTTTATCAATTTTTATATAAAGTATGTGTAATGAAAAAAAAACTAGAGTTGGATAAAAATAATAACAATAAAAAAAGTATAGTACATAGAATGAGTCTTTTTTAAAAGTAAATTAAACATTTATGGATTTTACTTTAAAAAAAAGGTATTGCATTAACAAAAAAAGGCCACTATAAAAAAATTATTCAGTCGTAACATAAGTTTATGGGCTAATGTCTTATAAATGTATCTTACTAGCTACTTTTTAAGCATTAAACTTTTTTTTCTTATCCGGATGTTAATCTTTCAAATTCGGTCTTATTGGGTATCTTGTGACATTTCCCCCCTTTCGGCTAACAAGAGTTTTAATAATTTAAAATTAATCGTATACGTAAGAAGAAAGGAATAGTGCAATCCACGTGTGCAACAATGAATGAAGTAGGCATATAATTAGTCATGTGTAGTAGACATCTCAATCATTTTCCTTAATAAAAAGTATCATCAAAACATTATATATCACCTTAAGTAGTATAATCTTCTAGGCTATAATTATGCGGGGGGCGTTTGGTTCGTTGTAATTGTAATCTGAATTACATTTCAATCGTGTTTGGTTGGCAGAGTTGTAACACCCCGCTCCGATAGAGAGACAAAGGGTCACGTTATGGTGTCAAATCAGAACATATAAACGCAAGCGGAAGACTTTATTAAATAAAAATACTAAGTCATGAAATAAAATGACTTCCAACAGTATTAAATTCCAACAAAGTCAAATGAAAGAAATCTTCAAAAGGAAAGGTCTTGAAACATAAATCCAAAAGAAAATGGTTCTTCTAAAGGTGGGTCCTCTAAAAGCTCATACTCTCAACACTCATATCCCAGCTTCCTGCTTAGTACCTGCCGCAGAAAGAGAAAACGCGGCTGAGCTAACGCTCAGTGAACAAATATAATAATAATAACGGTAATAAAACGAAGGAAGGAACGAAACGGATCACGAGAACTTGCCAAACAACTGCCAAACGATAGATATAGAATAATGAATAGGATAAGAAAAATCAAAGGAATGCCCACGAGCCCAAACAAATGTCTAAACATGATACAAGAATAGACCAAAAACAAATATTTCCACATAGCCATATAGTCAAATGTACACAGGTGGATCAGACCTGAAGTACCCAATGTGATATGGGGTGTATTGCATACACTCCCCATTCACCTAACAAAACAAAACAAAGTACCTAGGATGCATCCATACGCTCCCGGCAAAACAAAGTAATATCCAGATACACAAACACTAATGGCGAGTGTACAATCATATATACTCAAATCATAATAAGTGCACATACAAAAGGGAACGTCATGGACCAATCACACCGCCACAGATAGTGTCATGTCATTGGTGCATCAATGACATGGTCATGGTACCTCCATGACTAGTTACAAATAGCTCGGGCAAAGATTTAGGCAGAAGATATAAGTGAACAAGATACTAATAATCTTCAAACAAAGATCAACAGAATCATAATTGCGAATATCGAATCAAACGAAATATCAATGAATATCAAATGAATCATGAGTACGGATAGCAAATCAAACGGAATATCAAATGAATATCAACTGAATCAAATTGCTAAGATAATGAAGGATCAAGTCAAGAGGTGTCCTTACTAAAAGGACGGAATATATGTACCTTAACGAATGCACACGGAAAGGAACGAACACAAATGGAAAGGAATCACAACGATGTAACCGGATCTACAAAATCATGATTACATATATTACTTAACTTATTTAAAATATTACTACTCAAACTTACCAAAAATATAGGTTGACTTTACTTAATTAGGGTTTTCAAAATTTCTGAATTTTATAACTTATTTTTTGGTAAGTTTTCCTTACCTAAAAGTCTAACCAAATCATTCTTAAAAATTAAGGAAAAAATCACAGGTCTTCCGTAACATATCTAGTGTGTCCAAAATAATGGGTTTGAATTATTTCCATTTTTAAGTGCCCCTAAGACCCTTGTTACCCAAAACAGTCCCGAAATTGGCTTGACAGAAACAAACGAAATCTTTGCATATGAAAACCCTAATTAGATGACTTTAAAAATTATGAAAAAATATGAGACGTAGCTAAGATCATGTATTTTAACATATCCAAAAATAAAAGTCTATCTCCTTATTGTTTATGAATTAAAAATCACACAGTACAATTGAATTTTTAGAACTGAATTTCCAGAATTGAAACTTAATCTTTTAACAGTCAAAAACCATACTTCCCGACCATGAAAAATTACAAACTCAATTGTTCCAGAAACTAGACTCATTGAACTTAATCATAGAATCAAGAATCATGTTAAAAGCTATTTTTATGAACACGTTATACCCCGTTGAACATGACCTAGTTTTCTGCCCAGAATTTTAATCAACAAAAACCCTAATCATCCCCATTAATTAACATCCTAGGGTTTCAAAACATGTAGTTTTTCATTAATACCACTTTTAATGATTGTCTTAGGGTTCATAACATATAATAAAATCATATTCAAAAGATTAATTCATGAAGACATTGATAAAACTTTTACACAAGATTAACTCTTTATAAATCAGGATTTTATACGAAAACTTGATTAAGTAATCATGGTGACCAAAAGAAAAACATAAAGACAAGATGATTACCAATGAATGATGGAGGATTACAAGAACAAGAACACCAATGGAATAGAAGTCAAGAATCAGACAAAGCTTGAATGACCAACCAGAAACACCTACACCTTCTTCTTCCTTGCAAACTCTATAGATGAACACAAGGTTCTTGGGAGTGAAATTTTTAAGAGACAATGGTGGAGGAGAAGGGAGGGGGACGGTTTATATAGATAGAGAGGAGGTGACACAATATTTTTTTATAACTTAAAAAGATTACATATCATTTAAGCTTCATTCCTAAAATATATGTAGCTAACAAAATATAAGATATGGTGTGTTTATACACCTATATGGCCGGTTATAACTCAAGAGGAGGGGGGACAAAATATTTCCTTCCATTTTGAAGATTACACAAATAATTTCTAAAACCTTTGTATGCTTATCCCTTAAGATAGATTCTTTTAACAAAGGAAAGTAAATATACAAAATAATCAAATTACAAGACATAATATTTTTTTTTCAAATTGGCCGGCCATATATGTACATATATATATTTTATATATTTTTAAAAAATAAATACCTTATGTTATATCTCTATAATTTCCCAAAATTATAACCTAAGGTTTTAATTTCAAATGCTTATTAAAAAACTTTAGGTTATATTCAAAATTTCCAAAATGAAATGAAATTCAAATTTTTGGGTTTTACAACTCTTCCCCTTTAAAAAGAAATTTTCGTCCTCGACATTTGAAGTAGGGAGATTAAACAAAACGGATACAAAACCAAACGAATCTGATCTAACGAACACATAACCACAGGAAGCGGGTGATAATTGAAACCTCTCAGAAGCGATACATGAAACACATCATGCACATAAAACCATTGCGGAGGTAACACCAAACGATAAGATACTTTACCAACACGATCTAAGATTTCAAACGAATCGATATATCGCAGACTCTAATTCAAACTAACACGTCGGACACCTCAAGGTAGAGATACCTTAAGAATAATTGCAATAGATAGGGAGCAACGAAAGAAAGACCACAGAATGCGTCGCACCAATACCGAATAAAATAAAAACATCAGGATCATACAGATAAAGAATTTCCTGAAACAGTACCTGAAGAGTTAGCTGCCTGATCCTTGGTCGAAGAAAATACTCGGTCAACGAATGAAACAGCGAAGACAATTTAAAGTTAAAATCAAAATATGAAAGGAAGTGATCATATCAAAATACGAAAGGAAGCCTAATGTCTACCCAATCCTCACAAGTCATAACCTAGGTTTTACAGGTCAACCTGGCTTTGATACCATAATTGTAACACCCCGCTCCGATAGAGAGAGAAAGGGTCATATTATGGTGTCAAATCAGAACATATAAACGCAAGCAGAAGACTTTATTAAATAAAAATACTAAGTCATGAAATAAAATAACTTCCAACAATATTAAATTCCAACAAAGTCAAATGAAAGAAATCTTCAAAAGGAAAGGCCTTGACACATAAATCTAAAAGAAAATGGTTCTTCTAAAGGTGGGTTCTCTAAAAGCTCCTACTCTCAACACTCATATCCCAGCTTCCCGCTTAGTACCTGCCGCAGGAAAAGAAAACGCGGCTAAGCTAACGCTCAGTGAACAGATATAATAATAATAACGGTAATAAAACGAAGGAAGGAATGAAATGGATCATGAGAACTTGCCAAACAAATGCCAAACGATAGATATAGAATAATGAATATGATAAGAGAAATCAAAGGAATGCCCACGAGCCCAAACAAATGTCTAAACATGATACATGAATAAAAATTTCCACATAGCCATATAGTCAAATGTACACAGGTGGATCAGACCTGATGTACCCAATATGATATGGGGTATATTGCACACACTCACCATTCACCTAACAAAACAAAATAAAGTACCTAGGATGCATCCATGCGCTCTCTGCAAAACAAAGTCATATCTAGATACACAAGCACTAATGGCGAGTGTACAATCATATATAATCAAATCATAATAAATGCACATAAAAAAAGGGAACGCCGTGGACCAATCACACCGCCACAGATAATGTCATGCCATTGGTGCATCAATGACACAGTCATGGTACCTCCATGACTAGTTACAAATAGCTCGGGCAAAGATTTAGGCAGAAGATATAAGTGAACAAGATACTAATAATCTTCAAACAAAGATCAACAGAATCATAATTGCGAATATCGAATCAAACGGAATATCAAATGAATCATGAGTACGGATAGCAAATCAAACGGAATATCAAATGAATATCAACTGAATCAAATTGCTAAGATAATGAAGGATCAAGTCAAGAGGTGTCCCTACTAAAAGGACGGAATATCTGTACCTTAACGAATGCACACGGAAAGGAACGAACACAAATGGAAAGGAATCACAACGATGTAACCGGATCTACAAAATCATGATTACATATATTACTTAACTTATTTAAAATATTACTACTCAAACTTACCAAAAATATAGGTTGACTTTACTTAATTAGGGTTTTCAAAATTTCTGAATTTTATAACTTATTTTTGGTAAGTTTTCCTTACCTAAAAGTCCAACCAAATCATTCTTAAAAATTAAGGTAAAAATCACAAGTCTTCCCTAACATATCTAGTGTGTCCAAAATCATGGGTTTGATTTATTTCCATTTTTAAGTGCCCCTATGACCCTTGTTACCCAAAACAGTCCCGAAATTGGCCTGACAGAAACAAACGAAATCTTTACATATAAAAACCCTAATTAGACAACTTTAAAAATTATGAAAAAAGTATAAGACGTAGCTAATATCATGTATCTTAACATATCCAAAAATAAAAGTCTATCTCCTTATGGTTTATGAATTAAAAATCGCACACTACAACTGAATATTTAGAACTGAATTTTCAGAATTGACACTTAATCTTTTAACACCCAAAAACCATACTTCCCGACCTTGAAAAATTACAAACTCAATTTTTCCAAAAACTAGACTCATTGAACTTAATCATAGAATTAAGAATCATGTTAAAAGCTATTTTTATGAACAAGTTATACCTCGTTGAACATGACCTAATTTTCTGCCCAGGATTTTAATCAACAAAAACCCTAATCATCCCCATTAATTAACATCCTAGGGTTTCAAAACATATAGTTTTTCATTAATACCACTTTTAATGATTGTCTTAGGGTTCATAACATATAATAAAATCATATTCAAAAGATTAATTCATGAAGACATTGATAAAACTTTTACACAAGATTAACTCTTTATAAATCATGATTTTATGCGAAAACTTGATTAAGTAATCATGGTGACCAAAAGAAAAACATAAAGACAAGATGATTACCAATGAATGATGGATGATTACAAGAACAAGAACACCAATGGAATAGAAGTCAAGAATCACACAAAGCTTGAATGACCAACCAAAAACACCTACACCTTCTTCTTCCTTGCAAACTCTATGGATGAACACAAGGTTCTTGGGAGTGAAATTTTTGAGAGACAATAGTGGAGGAGAAGGGAGGGGGATGGTTTATATAGATAAAGAGGAAGGGACACAATATCTTTTTATAACTTAAAAAGATTACATATCATTTATGCTTTATTCCTAAAATATATGTAGCTAACAAAATATAAGATATGGTATGTTTATACACCTATATGGCCGGTTATAACTCAAAAGGAGGGGGAACAAAATATTCCTTTCCATTTTGAAGATTACACAAATAATCACTAAAACCTTTGTATGCTTATCCCTTAAGATAGATTCTTTTAACAAAGGAAAGTAAATATACAAAATAATTAAATTACAAGACATAATATTTTTTTTTCAAATTGGCCGGCCATATATGTACATATATATATTTTATATATATATTTTTAAACAAATACCTTATGTTATATCTCTATAATTTCCCCAAATTATAACCTAAGGTTTTAATTTCAAATGCTTATTAATAAACTTTAGGTTATATTCAAAATTTCCAAAATGAAATAAAATTCAAATTTTTGGGTTTTACACTATAACTGCGTTGGTGGACGCTAGGAATCCTCTTCCTACTTGCAAAGGGGTTTTGGGGTCCGTCTTCATATCGATCACGTAGAAATCATTTAATAGTTTTAGTTTCCCTATGTAGACTTCTACGTCTTTAACAATCCCAACGGGGTAGGATTTGGTTCCGTCAGCCAATCCAAAGATATGGTCAGTCTCTTCTAATAGTCCGATGTGAAGCTTTTAGAAGAGGTAAAGTGGGATTATGTTTACGCATGATCCTAGATCGGCAAAGTGTCAAAAGGTTTTGAGTCCCCTAATCTACAAGATAGAGTGAATAGTCCAGGGTCTTCCATCTTTGCAGGTACTTCGCCTTGGACAAATGAGGATCTGTTTTTACGTATTTCTAAGCTCTCTACGTATTTATCCAATATAGCGTTATAGATTGGAGCGTGGGCTAGGACTTCGAGAACTGGTATGTTAAGATGCAAATCCTAGAATTCATCTTCAAGAGTTGGTTCGGGTTCTTCCGGTTGTTGCGGTTCGATCCCCATCTCGGTTTGCAGCAGGCTTGCCTGGGAAATGCTTGCCTCCTTAAAATGTGCTTTGATAGTGTTGATCCCACTTTAATAGATCGAATTCCTTAAGCTTGTATAAGGATTAGTTATATTAGATAAATCTAACACAACTATAATAGAAACTTTGTTTGAATGTATTAAACAATATGCGGAATTTAATCTTTAATAAGAAGAACTAACAATGAAATAGTAATTACATGAACATATAATTCAACAAACAAAATCTCTAATATTATTAATAATACGAATACTCTCAAAGTATTAGGGTTACAAAGACCTTGAAGCTATGATAATTCTATGAATGACTCATTTTTTATTTCTTAGAATTATTATTTTATTATTTAATATTATGATTATTTTATTATTTATATTATTTTAGTTATTAAGATATTAATTTTTTAAGTTTTAGTAAAAAAAAATGAATTACATTACGTTGCAAGTCAGCTTAACACATCGACAGATTTCATCAATTACAATTACAACACATTTCAATTCTTTGAATTACCATTACATCAAATTACAATTCCTTCTAAAGATTATAATTCTTTCAAAAACATTCTGTGAACCAAACGGCCCTTAAAGGTTTTTCTAACTTGTGACCCAGGGGAATAAGATAAGAAAGGAATAAAGTACAAAAGAATACACTAAGACCTACAGAAAGGTATAAAAAAATACACAAGGACCCACAAAATTATAGGTCCCTGTATATTTTTTTGTACTCTTTTGTAGGCCCCTGCCTTCTTATACACAAGTTAGAAAAACTCTAATTATAAAAACAATTGCATATATTTAACATTGGACTAATTAGCTTATGTATCAGATATATGATGTCAGCATAACATCTTTGGCATAAAAAGTAGTAGTTCTTCCTCCAAATTTTCACATTGCTATTGTTGATAATCATTACTAATGACTAGTAGGTATTGTTGCCAAGTATGACAGGTTTTCAAAATTTAGTATATTGTTTAACTATGACCGAAATGAACAAGAGTATGATAATTGATTATTTCATATGTGATCGATAACAATTACATTGTGGTCCATGATTCGGTTAACTTAAACAAATCTGCTCGGGACGAGCCACCATCCTCCATTGCAGCCATTCCTCGTCGACTCATCTCTAAACTCTGTTCTCTCACTGCCCTCCCTTCGTTGCCATTCATTAACTCTCTCATTGTCTGTGCTAGAGCCTCACTCGTTACAAACCCATCTGGAGACATTTTCACTGCAAGTGCCACCTTTATTTCTTGAGCCAAATACACTCTATTCATCGACTGATCCGCATACAATGGCCATGCCACCATTGGCACTCCAGCTACAACGGATTCAAGCGTTGAGTTCCACCCACAATGACTCACAAATCCACCCACTGAGTCATGACTTAGTATGGCAGGCTGTGGTGCCCAGTTTTCACCACTAGTCCTTTGTCACTAGTCCTAGCTAAAAACCCAAAAGGAAGAATATCATCAAGACGGAACTCTTTGCCACTCGAATTAGGCTCGTTTTTGTCATCTGATGGCGGGGTCACGCCCGACCCACAAGAATTTTTGACCACTTTTCTCTAACCCAATAGTATTTCCTTCAATTGATCCTTCTTAAACACACCCATACTCCCAAAACATAAGTATTAGATGATAAATTAGTATGGCCCAAGCCCGGTTGTGGGTGTAAGGCCCATTAGGGTTTTATGTACTTATCATATAAATATCTCATCATTAAACATAACACCTCACGGGGTTTAACATTTAACATGGTATCAAAGCGGGTTAGATCATAAAACATAGTCGGCTGCTATAAGCCGCTGTATCTATGCCACCCCGTCAAATCTCTCTCCATCTCCATTCTTAAAACCTAACCGTCGGCCTTCATGAGCCGCTTCTATCCTCTCCAAAAAGAATTAAATCTTTCTATCTTCAATCTCAAAACCTAATTGTCGGCCGTCATGAGCCGCTTCTATTCTCTCCAAGAAAAAGAAAAAAAACCCGTCAAACTTCTCTATCTCAAATCTCAAATCTTCATGTCGCTGCAAAGTAAAAATAAACTTGGCAGTCGTGTCCTTTTCTCCACCGTAATTTGTGCATCCATGTTAAAGATTATGTTATTTGAGGTTTTGTTTTCATTCCCAAAACACCAAAAAATCATGTTGCATCTTTAAAGTTATTATATAACGTAATCAAAAAGAAAAAAAAAAGATCTCTATTTTTATTTCCTTGCTTCTGTTTCCTTTTTTCCTTCTCTTCAGTTGAAGTTGTTATAATATCCATATAAATCTTTTCCAATCTAAAAAGGAAAAGGAAGGGAAAAAATGTGTTATCAACATCTTGAAGCTTATTAGCATTCCGGCTATTTGGATGGCTTTCAACACCGGTCCTTTGAAGACTATGAAGACTTCACACCGTTTGCTACTACGGACATTTTCATAAAAACATAGTGTTTCATTTATTATTTATTTATGTTTTATGTTATCCCTAGTTCGAGTTTTTGTGATTTCACCGCTCGAACTACGAGGGAGTATTAGATGATAAATTAGTATGGCCCAAGCCCGGTTGTGTGTGTAAGGCCCATTAGGGTTTTATGTACTTGTCCTATAAATGTCTCATCAATAAACATAACATCTCATGGGGTTTAACATTCAACAGAAGGTGTGTGTTAAAGAGGAAGGAAGTGCACTGTGAAAATGTTGTATGTTTGGAGTAATGAAATTCTCAACCACCATAGTCCTATTTGAGGAAACAAGTGCTTTGCTTTTGCATTTGTGCAAACTAATGCATTAGTTGCGTGTTTACTAGTAATATTTGACTCATGCATGCTTCTGCATATCATATCTAACCTATTAATTCCTTTCACCAGTGTATATCATATCTAGCTTGTGATCCTTCACTTTAAATTTTTACTTGCAAATTCTTTCCTAAATTGGTTTAATTTTCCTCAAATCTGTCAATGAATTATACGTATATCATATCTCATAATAAATCTCTCTTTGAAGAGAGAACATTGATTGAATATAGAAATCATCTTGAAATGCCAACCACCATTTGTCTTTTATTAAGGTATTTCAACACATCATAGTGTTTGTGTTTGTTTGTTGATTTATCACTTTAGATTCAAGACCATCATTGTTCGAAATAGTTAGTGATAATCACTACATGAACCGGTGCTCCGAGATGCTGATCTTGCATTGTGTGTATGGTGCTGAAAGTTGCTAATAGAGAATGATGCTACCAAAATCCGCATGGTCGTCAAGGTGATAACTTGGACGTTTGACTCGCTTTGACCTTGACTTCGGGTCTTCGGTAACATTGCTGAAAAGACAAAGAAAGACCGTTAGAGAGGTCCCCGGGCTGAGCCCGGGAGAACCCCCTCCGACGATCAAGTCAGTTTTGATCATTATAGATTGTAATGGTATATATGAGCATGCTTAAGAGCTAGAATGCAAAGCTATAGATAAAGAGTTAAGAGAGAATGTTGTGTCCCAATCTCCATACAATACTTGACCTTTTATAGGCTAATAAGATAGAATCATGTCTAATTTGTAAACAAATCATATCTAATAAGATAGAATCATATCTAATAAGATAGAATCATATCTAAACGAATCCAATTTGTAAGATATTATCATATCTAATAGGATCAAAGTAGATATTCAAAATAATAGTTATACAAGTTGATAACCCACTTGCTTAAGATTTATTCATGTGTTCATGAAGCCTTCTAGGACCTGCTGACTCCTTTCCTATGCATATCCTTGATTTCATGTATAAATACATATCTAGTAACTATACGACAAGATTATGCAGCTTGTGGTAGTATTACCAATTACGATATACAATTCATGAATCAAGGCTGAGATGGGATACACTAGGCGAGTCATAGATGTTGTGTGCATAGACTTTAGTCATAACCGGGTATATATTCAACTTGTACCCATTTGGAAATATTG
>BQNB010057481.1:0-17952 GCA_026074375.1 Tanacetum coccineum | reverse complement strand
TTTACCAGGTAGAAAAGCTCATTTGCTTGAGGACAAGCAAATCCCAAGTGTAGGGGTATTTGATGAGGTGTCATTTTAAATACTTTTTCAGGGTCGTTTAATCCCTAAAATCATGCAAATATGCCCAAATTGTAACACCCCCATTTTGGAAATATAGCAGCGGAAGCTAATCTGGGGTATTACTTCATGAATCACAGACACAATCATAGAAAATGACTCAAAAGAGACGTTTTTAAAAGATACGTTATCATTCATTTAAAATCAAAGTTTTACAAAGGCAGATCCCAAAATCTAGAAACATAAAATGTGAATGATAACAAGTTTTAGCCATCTTCAAGTCCATGCCACTCCATGCCATAAGTTGCTCAATTACCTGGGATAAACATGCATAAAAAGGGTCAACACAAAGGTTGAGTGAAATTTATAGGTTTTTGATAAATAGTTTGAGTACAAGTTCAGTAGTGGGTTACGTTGTTATATATCCAAAAATAGTGATAATTGCAATGAGTACAATTATTATAGAAAATAGCATCAATAGTGTATTATTGCGTCTAAGCTCATGGCACACAAACTGACTTGTGTATATATCAATAATGATATATATAATGATAATGGCCCCCGATGTGAGTAATTGCTATATACCTATGATATTCAAATATAGTGCGTTTGGTTACCTATCCGGCTAACACAAACGAGATTCGTCAATCCTGATAGATCTATGCACAATATTTGCGTTCACTTCGAAGAGTAATTAATGGTCCATGATAGTGGGGTCTTTTTGGCATATAAGGGACTTATATCACAAGCAATAATATATTATGATAGCATACATTTAGAAAAAACTTGTATTCACAGTTTATAGCATGTATCCCCCTCGCGGGTTTTATAAAACATTCAAAAGATTGAAATGTGAGGCTATGAACTCTCCTTAATAGGAAAATATGATTGATGGCAAAAGTATATCAAATAAAATGCATCGGTATGGTAGTATGATATTATCTACTCGAACAGGAAAGTTTAGTATATCAATTGAAAGAAAGCAGCTTCATCACGTAACCTGGGATAATATGTCGAGTCTTAGTTTGATTGTCAAATCTTCATAATGTTTAATCATGTTTGATTTATTAATTTATGGATATAGTGTATCACTGTTCGGGATATCATAATCCAGAGACCATGTAGTATCGTTTGAGGAGCCAGGGTAGTTTAAATCGTAAACCCAGCAAACTCGTCAAAACAAATACCCAAATGGAACCCCTCACATGAAATTCCCTAGTATCGTGATACATTATAGTTTTAATTGATAATGTTTTAAAACATAATATATTTTTATAATTAATATAAAATATAATATTTTAATAGATTGCAAAATTGACAAAATATACCCTTGGATTATAAACTTTTATAAGTTTAGTCCTTTATATAAAAAATATTTATATATTAAACCTTTAACTTTGAAAATTGGAAAAATAAGTCCTTATAGTTATAACTTTAATAAAATGACATTTTCAACCCTTTTAGTTATAAGTTTCAGAAAGTTATGATATATACCCCTATGCATGAAAAACGTATCGTTTTTAGTCCAAAATCCATAATAATGATATTTTTCAATATGAAAAGATATGAAAAGGCAATATTCGAAGGTTTTCTTATTAATATAAGCTAAAATATGAAGGTTTAACGTAACGAAAGTTTAAAATAACGATTTGTTAAGCTAGAAATCAAAACGGGTCAAATTAGGGTTTTAAAATGAAAATGCACGGTTTTAAGCTTCAAGATTTTAAGACTTAGTAAAATACTTATAATATTGTTAAATAAGCTTTTTGAGAATAGATTATAAACAACTTCTTACTAGTTTAGGCTTATAGATTAAGCAAACATTGAAGTTTAGGGTATCATGAGCTCGGTATTGGATCAAAAAAGGGGGGGGGGGGGGGGTGGGGGGGGGGGAAACAACATGGGTTTCTTTGAGGTCAAAGCTTTAAAAAGGGTTTAAGATGTATTACAATGAACATTATATGAGTATGGAAACAGAATCGTGAGTTATGGAACCTGGTTTTGAGCTTATCGCTTGGAAATGGGTCGAATCTGGGGACTTTTAGTTTTTCGTACAACGAGAACAACACTCTGGCTTCAAGACTTGTTTCTTCACTTGTATTCTTCTCTGGTGACTCTTCTTAGGACTTTCATTGATGTTCTTGGATCAGGACCTTGGACTTCATTGATGGTTAGAAAGAAAGAATTGAGGTGTGAGTTGAAATGAAAGGGTTTTACCCCTTTATATAGGTGCGAACCACCTTGGAGGCCAAGAAAACTTGGTGGTTAAGGCTTGGAGCTAGAGTATATGATTCATGGAAGCTACAAGGTGATGTGGAAGAGCTATGGGATGAGTTAGCAAAGCTAGGACTAGGTTTGAGGTGTTGTTTTGCTCTTGTGGTGCCGCGGCTAAGAAAGGAGGTGAAGCAACTTAGGGACCAAGTATTGATTTGAGGTGCTTGTAAGCAGCTTGGAGATGAAGTAGGTGAGTCATGGAGGTGTGATGGTTGCATTGTTGTTGTCAACTTGGCAAAAGGAGTATAGGGTTTAAAACTGTTTGGGTTAGGGTTTTTGCAATGATCTACCTCTCTCAAAAGTTAACACATTTGGAAGTGGGTAGGACAGTATGCAACTTATGGAATTGATGACACATTGTACAAAACTTTCTGCATTGGTGAGCTCAAAAGAATAGAGAGATTTATGATATAAAAACAAAAAGAGTGTTTTGGTGAGCCAAAAGAAATGAGAGATTAAGTGAGATTAAAAATAGAAAGAGAGATGTGTGCATAAAAATAGAAATGAGTGCTATGTGAGCAAAAAGAATTGAGAGATATTGTGAGCATAAAAATACAAAGAGAACTTGTGAGAATCAAATTTGATGATGAAAATCGCTTTATGGAATGAAATTTAGGTAATTACTGGTGTATTAAATTAATGCTGCTCAGCTTCAACTTAATGTTGCTAATCTTAAGTTAATGTTGTTAGGCTTAAATTAATGCTGCTCGTATTTGTTTATGCTGCCAGGTTTAACTTACTGCTGCCGGTTTAAGTTAATGCTGCTAGGCATCAATTAGTGCTGCCAGTTCAAGTTCCTGCTGCTGAGGGTGATTCTATAAATACTTTAATTAAGGGTTTCATTCGATTCTTTATTCGATTTCAATCATTCAAACACTCTCTAACCATAAACCCTAACTTAATTTTCATCTTTGATCATCAAAATCATCATTATGTCGAGCCCTAAGTTTGCTGAAACGCACAATGTGGTCGCGTACTTAGAAAAACCTAGAGAAAGTGATGGGTTTGCATAGATTATTGATTTCCTGAAAGCAAGTTCTGTTCATTATGCTTTAACTGTCAATCCAACTATCTACACATCTTGTATTGAACAGTTTTGGGCAATAGCAAAGGTCAAGACAGTTAATGATGTACGTCAGATACAAGCCCTAATTGATAAAAAGAAGTTGATCATCATGGAGACGAGCATTAGGAGTGATCTTCACTTGGAAGATGCAGGAGGTACTGATTGCTTGCCAACTGCTACTATTTTTAAAGAACTAGCACGAATGGGGTATGAAAAAACCGTCTCAAAAGCTTACTTTTTATAAATCTTTCTTTTCTCCACAGTGGAAGTTCTTAATTCACATTATTATACAATGCCTTAGTACTAAATCCACTGCATGGAATGAATTCAGTAGTATAATGGCTTCCTTGATTATATGCTTGGCAACAAACCAGAAATTTAATCTGTCTAAGTACATCTTTGATGCTATGGTGAAACACTTAGATAGAGGGGTTAAATTTCTAATGTATCCACGATTTCTACAAGTTTTCATTAATCAACAGCTTGGAGACATGTCACATCACAAGAAGATTTATGTTAATCCGTCTCACACAAAGAAAATTTTTGCTAACATGAAGAGAGAAGAAAAGGATTTTTCTGGGAGGATAACACCTTTATTTGATATTATGCTGGTTCAAGCTTCTAAAGAAGTGGGTGAGGATTCAGACCATCCAACTGATTCTAATCAAATACCCATTGTTGATCAACCATCTACATCCTCTCCACCCACAAAGAAACAAAAGTCTAAGAGGAAACAGAGGAAGGAAGCATAAGTTGCTCATGATGAGACAAAGCATGAGGAAAGTGTACCAACACCTTCCAATGATCCACTACCCAGTAGTGAGGATAGCATGCAACTTAATGATTTGATGGTTTTATGTACCAAATTGCAAAAATAGGTTCTTGACTTGGAAAAGGCTAAATCTGATCAAGCTATTGAGATTGCTAGTCTCAAGAAGAGGGTAGATAAGCTAGAAAAGAGGAGAAAGCTCAAGACCACATGGCTTAAAGGATTAAAGAAAGTTGGTGCAGCTAGAAGAATTGAATCCTCTAATGATAGTTTGGGTGCTCAGGAGGATGCATACAAACAGGGGAGGAGAATTAAAGATATTGATGCAGATGCTGAGGTAAATCTAGTTAATAAAACTCAAGAAAGGCAGGATGAAGACTTAATGCTTGACACTAGAGTTCTGGATGATGATGAGGTGTTTGTGGATGTTACAACTATTAAGAAAGAAGAGCATAGTACAAAGACTGGTGAAGCAGTTACTACTACTGGTGTTGAAGATAATGCTACTCCTACAATTCCTATAACTGCTGGTGTTGAAGATAGTGCTGCTCCTATAATTCCTACAACTGTTAAAGAGACTTTGGCTCAGACTTTAATGGAAATCAAGGCAGCCAAACTCAAGGCAAAGGGAATTGTTTTTTCATGATCTGGAAAAGCAGGTATCTAAACCAACAGTTTCTGTCATACAACCCTCAATCAAAGACAAAGGAAAAGGCATCATGCAAGAGCCTGAGAGACCTTTGACAAAGAAAGATCAAGTTGCTCTTGATGAAGATTTGGCAAGAAATATTCAAGCTCAGTTGGATGCTGAAATCATGGAAGAAGAAAGGCTTGAAAGGCAAAAGCAAGAAGAAGCCAACATAACATTGATTGAATCATGAGAAAATACACAAGCTATGATGGAGGTTGATAGATTACTGGCTGAGAGACTCCAAACAAGAGAAAGAGAGGAGTTGAAAAGTGAAGAAAAAGGAAAATTGTTTATGGAACTCATGGAGAAAAGAAGAAAACATTTTGCTGTACTAAGAGCACAAGAAAAGAGAAACAAACCTCCTACCAAGGCACAAAAGAGAAGTCAAATGTCTACCTATCTTAAGCACATGGGTGGATACAAACACAAATAGCTAATGGGAAAGAGCTATGATGAAATTCGAAAGCTGTTTGACAAAGAGATGAAGAGGGTAAATACCTTTGTGGCTATGAGTTCAGAGGCATAAGAAAGCAATGAAAAGAAGGTAGACAGGTAGTGAGGAGAAAGATAAAAACAGCAGAAAGAAGAGTCTTGGTAAGAAAAGAACAGTAAAAGAGCATCAATAAGAATCTCCAAAGAGACAAAAACTGGAGGATGATAAAGAAACTGATGAGCATGAAGAAGTTGAAGCAGATGACACAGCTGAATTGAAAAAGCATTTGGTGATTAAAAAGGATGATGATATAGAAATTGATGCTATACCACTTGCTACCAAACCACCTATGATTGTTGAATACAAGCTTCTTAAAGAAGGAATAATGGTGCATTTTCAATTGATCAGAGCAGATGGAAGTTCCAAGAGATATTCTTCAATGATTAGGATGCTTCAAGATATTGACAGAGAAGACTTGGAGACTCTTTGGAAGTTAGTCAAAACAAAGCATGGTGATACAAGGCCTGAAGATGAACATGAAAGAGTGTTGTTGGGAGATTTTAAAGTCATGTTTGAACCAGACATTAGAAGTAAAGTATGGAGAGATCTACAAGGTTATACAGTGAGTGTTTGGAAATTGTATGATTCATGTGGAGTGCACTTTGTAAGGTTTGGAAATGTGCACATCTTCATGTTAGTTGAAAAGAGATATCCCCTCACACCAATAACAATCACCAATATGCTAAACAAGAAACTTCAAACTGATCATTTTAATGAGATGTGCTATCAACTGCTCAAGCTTATGGTAAAACAGCAAAGTGGTCAATAAAAGGTTTGAATGTATCCTCCTGAGTATGATGAAGACTTTTAATGAAGAAACTTGAAGATTCAGAAGATGAACATCAAGTTTAGGGGAGGATTGTTGGGACTTAAAAGACTTCAAGGATTCTTACTACTGCTCAGGTACATAATGGAAATTATGCTAAGTAGTTAGTACTGGTAGTATAATGTTACCACTGCTAGTTACTACTGTTAGTATAATTTAGTACTGTTAGTATTGAGTTACTACTGTCAGTAGAAGTTAAGACTGCTCAGAGTTGAAGACTAAAAGTATGCTAAGTGGTTAGTACTGTTAGTACAAAAGTTACTACTGCTAGTGTAACTTAGTACTATTAGTATATCTTAGTGCTGCTAGAGTAAAGTTATAACTGTTAGCGTAAAGTTAGTACTGCTGGTACTTACTACTGCTTATGCTTAGTTTGTGCTGCTGGTTATAAAGATACAACTGCTGCTGAATTACAACTGCTAGAAGTCTTACTACTGTCAAGAGGATAAAGACGGATTAAAAAGATGAAGATAAGTATTAAGTTATTTTTGTAAACGATATGTATAACTTATTTGATTAAGAGGTTACGTTTATTTATAGAAAAGATCATGATAAGTTAGGAATGTATTGTAAACCTTGTAGGACTCCTTGGTGTATAAAAGGGGATCCTAGGGTATAGAAAGATACATAAGTTTTCCATCTCAGTTTACCGTAGAGTTCATAGCTTCAAGGTTGTAAACCCTATCACTAAGTTAGAGTGATCGTATTAATATATATTGAAGCTTGTTGTGTTGATTATATCTTTGTGTCAAAACATACTTTACTGTTTCATTGAGAATACTTCTTAGTGATATAAACTAGATTCCGCATAGTTTATATCATTCAATCAAAGTTTCATTCTTAGTATTTTTGGATTTATCCAAGGGTACTAAACCTTACAAGCTAAGGAGTTAAAGATCTATTCATTGGGATCAACAATGTGAAGATCGTTTAAGCCCAACTAGGATATGTTTTACAATTAACATTAATAAGCACAACGGAATATAAAGAACAATAATGTTATGTAACAAGGTTTTTCATTCATACGTTTCCATCAAGCTCCAATTCAAGATGATCAATTCTAGAACGGTTACAATCTAACAGGGATCAAAGATCCTTGGGGCTACACACAACTTCTAGGCGTCTACTTAGAGAACTCACACCTAGAACTCACACACACCTTTATAAGACGTCTACATTTTTCTGTGCACCCTAAACTATATGTCTTTGATCTCTTTATATAGGGAGAGATCAAGACTTACAAAGTAAGATAAACATTAGACAAGTAAATCTTTTAAATATTTAGAGAATGTCTTCTGTTATCTTTATCTTCTTAAGGAGATCTTCAGCAATCTACATATTCTCCACCAGCTTGTAGAATTCTTTAATGACGTTTTTAGTCCTTTTGTTTTATTCTTTTATTTACTTTGTCTCATCAAATTAAGAATCCCAACAGTAAACTAACCGAGTTAACGAATGATACTAAAAACTAAACGATTACAAAAGTATAAGAAATTACATGTTGTCTTCTATGGATTGGAATGCGTTGCAAGACCTCTTTTGCTCTTTTTCTCCTCTGAAAATTGAATTTTGTGGTTTAGGTATCAAGAATATGATTTAGCACACTTAAAACTCATTTTTGAGTTTTCTATTTATACTGTCTGGAAGTCGGTTCGATACGGAGTATCTAAAGGATTGGATACGGCGTATTGGAGTTTGTTTGAGTAGGGACCACATTTGATATCTTCCAGAATCTTCACATACTATATCTTGAATATGGCGTTTTGAGATTCTCTTAATACGGTGTATTGAGCTTGTTTCCTTTGTGGTCTTTTGGTGAGTGCAGGCACGGATACATCGTATCTTCCTTGATGGATACGGCGTATCGGTAGTCAGAATAGTAATATTCAAAATATCTTCATTTAAGCTCCAGAATGTGCGCCTTTTGTTAATATTCACCAAGTACTCCATAATTACAGCAATTCTCAAATATAAACGATTAAGTAACAAATCTTTGCAATAATTATACAAAATAGGTTAAATACATGGGATAAATGATGCTATAAAATAGACGTTATTTGATGTCATCAAATATCCCCCACTTGAATCCTACTTGTCCTCAAATAGCCTTTAGAAGTTTATAAATGATATATCCCTAAGGATATTTTCTGTTAAAGCATTTATTTGATCTATTACAAGTACACAACCAAACACCTCACGAAATAGGAAGATGAAAACACTCAAATCACTCAACTAATCTATGTGATAACATGTAACTAATTCACTCAATTGCTTGGTTGTGACCAGTATTCTATCATAAGTTTGGCAATGATACACATCTCCACCGCTAAAGCTAAGGAGTAACAAGTTTATAAAGGTAAATATGGGTTTATATGAGAAGGCTTAGGGTTGATTACTCTAACTAATCTTTATCGATACCAATATTCTAGGAGGGCGAAAAATACCACACATGCACACTTGTAACGACGGGTAAGACACATATGACTGCTCACTCCCACCTCGAATAAGCTAAAGAGTAGGAATAGTAGAGTAATATAGGGTATGGATCTTCTAACTTTCACCAATAGTAATTAACCGACAAGGCAGCTGAGACATGCATACATGGCCGTAACGACGGAATAGACATGCACGCTCGATCACATCCTCATTCGCGTAAAACCCATGGTTAATGATTAGGAAAGGGAAATAAATTGTTGTTAAATAAAAATTACGAAACAAATAGATTAAGCCTAAAATAAAAGTTGCTAGACACTTTTTCCTGACCGTTACCATGATAAAGACACAACTATTTACAACGTCTTGATCATAGATAAAAAACAACAACCTAAGTTGGCGTTCCCGTAACGGTCAACTTCCCATTCATCCCAAACTTTACATACTTTACAAGGCAAGTGGCGATATCTTCTACTTTATACAATACTTTACATCGTCGATTTGTATCAATGAATAATCGTTCATTCGTGTAATTCCTTCGGTAGTTACGAAACAATTATCTTTAAACTTTTCTTCTCTTTTTTGTTGCGATTTTTCTACTTTTTTTGATTTTTTTTATAAACACTATACTAGGAAACTCGGTGTTGTTTCACCATCTTCACGATCATAATAATTCCGGATATTTTCTTTGATAATTCTTCATTCTTTGGACGTACCATTAATTGCGATGGTAGTAAAAATACATGAGTTTTGACTATATAATATACATTCTCATTTGCAATGTGCAAAGCTTCATGTTATTTTGTATCCACCTCAAACGGGGTCATTAGTTAGATTGTAAATATCGAGTATGTAAAATCTCAAGTGTAGGGGTGTATCTATAAACCCCCATGATGTATTATATGTTTAAGCAATGGCAGGGCAAAAATATACGAAAAAAATAAGAAAAAGAAAAGAAAAAAATCGAAAAAATGTATATAAAAAAAGTGAATAAAAATGTGTGGGATGCCATTTGCTTATGTTTATGTTTATATTATAGTCAAGAAAAGAAAAAGAAAGAGATATTGTAGAGTTGTGTAGAGTTTGTGTATCTTCGTCCGAGTCTTGGCTTAGCAAACCAAACTCCATCGTGTATTTTGTATAATATATTAGCTAACCCTTTTCACTACAAATTCACACAAAGCTACCCAAATGTGTCCCTAACCGTTTTATTTCTTTATTGTTATCTTGAACATACTCCCCTGACCTTTTAAAGTCTCTTAGATAGTAATGAATAATGCTTGCGCCCAGCGGTGGAGGTTTGATCCTTTACCAAGCCTATGGTAATTTTTTGCTATGGATAGGTAATGTTGTTTGTTTGATTTTCCATTTCCCCATTTGTTATTAATTTATTATAAAGTTGAGTGAAGATGAGAATCTCAAACACTTATGTGGAGGTTGCTAGTGTATGCTTTCCGTGCTTTTAATTACGAGGTCTAGAAGGTTGTGTTGTAAACTAATTTTACATAGTAGGTTAAATGACCCTCATATTACTATTGTCTAGGTAGAAAAGCCTATTTGCTTGAGGACAAGCAAATCCCAAGTGTAGGGGTATTTGATGAGGTGTCATTTTATGCACTATTTCAGGGTCATTTAACACCTTAAATCATGCAAATATGCCCAGATTATGTGCTTAATCATTTGTTTTCAGGTTTTTAGCACTTAGATGGCATTTGGAGGAAATACACATGACGTGGGATCATTTGGAGAAGAAACGGACGAGATTACGGACCTACACCAAATCCTTGAAGAAGTATTGCTTATAGAACGTGGAGACGGCGTCGCAAGCATAAAGCAACGCCGTCGTGATCTATTCAGTGACAGCGTCTAGAATTTGTAAACGGCGTCAAGACGTGGGGGAATAAAGATGGTCTAGAATTATCCACGTAGCGATGGCGTTAGGACCATAACGCCACGCCGTCACCGCGATATCTCTATATATACAAAACCAATTTTAGGGTTTTAGAGTGTAACTTTTGAGGATAACTTTATATAACTTTTAGGGGCCTTGTAATAGTCTTCATACTACCTTACTTGTGCTTTGCCTTAACGGAATATTAAATAGAAGATGGATTGTGTAATCTCGTTTCGATAAATTAGGAAATATTACCACTTATACATCTCACAAGTTTGACAAGGAAAGGATTAGGAGTAACAAATCTGTAAGTAATGCATGATTTAAGTCGTAAATACATTTAATTATCATAAAGTTATCACCAGTAAATTAGTTTATCAATTATTTTGTTAATAGTTTATCAAACCAACCTCTCAAACCATAGATTTATCTGCTTTCCTATAAATATAAAAATATAAAAATAATCTTCTCTCAATCCCTAGAATTGTTAGACCGTGATCAAGCCTTCCAACCTATTCCCTTGAGAACGATGAAACAAACCCGAGTCTTGCCTTTTTCTTAAATAACTACAACACGTTTTTAGAGTACTCTGATAGGGAGTGGTAAACCTGCTTGTTGAAAGTCCTACGACGACCGCATTAAGTTTTTGGTGCCACTGCCGGGGAATAGTTAGGTTTCGATCATAGTTTAACTTAGTTCTACTCGCTTGAATCCTTTCAAGTGAGACTTTAATTTCTTCATATTAGCTTTCTCATAGTCTGTCTTTTCTTTGTGTGTTTGTTTGTATATCTTCATTGGACTATTCCATTTTCATTATGGAAACGCGATCCACACAACATAATCGTCATTATCCTACCAGCTGCGCTGCGCACACAAACCGTCCAAGAGCTCCATGAGCTACAAAGAATTTTGGCCTTTGTCGACTCTCGCTCTTAGAGTATTAAACAATTTCTTAACAACTTCGCCAATCATCCTAATGAGACCAATATGAATGACCTTGAGTCCGATGGAGAATTGGTAGAAACACCTCTTGTCTCTCCCTTTCCTTATTCATATAATGATTCGAATGACGGTGAAGTGCTTAATGAACTGATTGAGTATGAGAATGTTGGAATGCTACGCCGTGAAAAGGCAATTAATAGTTTCGATAAGGATGACCTAGCATTCCAATGTATGATCAGATTTAGGAATTTTGTCGCCTACTTTGACCCCTTCTTACCAATAAACATCATCACGCATAAAGTCTACAACACTATAATGGTAGAAGAATTAGAAAGTACAGGGAAAAACTTAGTAGTCATTGTTAGGGATGTCTACGTGTTTATAGGCAACTTCACCTACATCACGGATTTTGTAGGGTTTGGAAGACATAGGAGAGTTTATTCTAATAGATAAAGCTGAAGTCGTGATGGGCAAGCCCTTTAGGAAAATCACTAAACTCGAATATGATTGCGTTAAGAGATTAATGTCTTTCAATAGGATCTTTGATAATTACACATTCCAGATGCCCTGCACTATACTTAAGTTTAAGCATTGGGGGAACGTTTCATGGAGTAACATTCCACCCATCCTCGTGTTGAGTCAAAGAGATCTAACTAACGGGTTCAAGAATGCGTATGAAAAGAACAAATTAATGTACAAGAATTGTTTGAACCTAGGTCTCGAATACCAAGTAGATGAAAGTATGAAAGAATGGCTCATTCATGGACATGTGAGCATTCACGAAGTCACGTAGGATGTGTGACTTCGAGTCTAGCTACAAGACTCGTAATAAGAAAAGCGGCTTTTTAGGACGGCATACTCAATATTTACTTTCCCGCGTATTAGGAGTGTCTTGTATTTTAACTCTTTATTGTTTGTTTTATTATGTTATAATTAGTTGTAATCATGTTTTGTTTGTTTGTAACTTCGTCTTATTTGCAATCAAAGGTATTTTGCAATAAAATAAGTGTAGGAGAAATATCTGGTTTTTAAGAACCAAATTCGAACATATAAAATAAATTGTTTAGATTAATTCGTGTCAATTTCAAGTCCTATGATTATTATTATTAATTCCTTGTTTTTATGCAGTGCTTTCTTTAGTTTTGACTTATAAAAATTGCGTGCAGAAAATTTCTCATTAAAAATGAAAAAGAAATTTCCACAGACGCTGGAGACGGCGTCAGGATTTATCCTGACGGCGTCGCGCCCCCATGGTCCCAGGTATGTAAATAAAAATCAATTTTTTTCCTAAGTAATTTTGAAAATAATAGTGCAATATTTAAAATCTGTTATTTCTTTTTTGTCTTTTGTAAACCTGCAGAAAAACCTGCGGGGGAATTATATCATTACTCTCTTCCTATCTTTATGCTTTCGTAGAGTTTAAAACCATAAACTCTTATTGTATATGTATTTATCCGGATTTGATGCCTTGTGGTGTAGTTGTCTTGGTCTTTGATTACATGTTATATTTGATGAGAAGAAGCTTGGAAGTTCTTAGGAAATTTCATTGGATGATTCTTGGAAGACGATTTAACTAGTTATCACATGTTTCTTCTCCATTATTGAGCAAATATAACAACCCACAATTTTTATCAATGTAATTATCCATCTATGTAATTTAATAGAACCTTTTTCACAGGAATATTTTTGTTTTATACCATCCATGATGTACCTAACTTACATTTCAAAAGTAAACGTGCTCACGCAACCTACCAATGCCAATTTCATCAACATTTATATCAACTAAACGTTATAATATGTCGAGCAATATGTTTTAAACTTCATTTTTACCATACGTTATCTATTTAACGTACCATTCATAACGTTTATTTATAAAGTGGATTTTCAAAACGTAAACGTTTATTTCTAAACGCTACTACATGTTATGTTTTACATTACAAATCAATGTCATGTTGTAAGGATCTTTCGTACAGTTCAAAACTAATGACCAAAATTCTCGGAAATATTTTCCCTCCAAAACCAATGTACAACTCGTTTAATCTCAATGCACACATGATATAACACACAATTTAAAATATGCATTTTCCCTCCAATTTCTTTGTAGATTTCGTACCACCTCTTAAGCTCAAGTTACAAGCTTCTTAAGCATCACATTTGAATCATAGTTTCCCTCTATTTTAACCCATATCTCGTCCAAAACCCTAAACCTTAACCCGAAACTCTAATCACCCCGATAACACCTTAACTAGCTCGAACTAAGTCTAAACCAAGCAACCAACCTTTCACCACCATGCCGCCACCTTACCACTACCTTGTCACCACCTTGCTAGCCTTTTTCACCTCCTTGTTACCACCTCATCAACTTGCACCTCAAGCAAAACCCTTTGTCACCTCCTTGGTTAGTCGAACTCTCCCTACCATCCTACACCTTTCTAAGCTAGAACCTAGCTTCTAATAGTCATTAGGTATAACCCTGGCCACCACTTCTTCCCTACTTGGCCACTACTCCTCTCAACTTGGCCTCCACTCCAAGTTCGAGCCCTATATAAAGCCAAAACATCCACACCTTCATCACTCACCACAAAATCAAACCATCACTCGAGTCTAGCCCTATAAGAGAAAGAAAGGAAGTCTAAGCCAAGTAGAAGCCAAGTTTAAGAAGAACAAAAGGTTCTTGATTCATCTCTAAGCCATTTCGACCCGTATCAACCCATTTCGACCCATTCGAGTACTAGTAAGTCCTATCACTTGTTCTATAAGCTCTTGTTGTGTTTTAGATCTTATATAAACTTTGTTTTAACCATGTGATCAAACAAAACCATGTTGGAAATCCTTAAACCAAACCAAACCCTAATCGAGCCCTAAATGACCCATTTTGGAAACCCTAAGTCCATGCGAACCCTAATAAGCTAGCTTAAGCTTATTCCTATCCTAATAAGCTCCTATCCATCTTTATGATTTTGTGAGAAAATATCTTGAACCCTAAACCTACACATTTGGTTTTCCTAAACCAAACGCATGCTTAAAAACCCTAAAAGCTCTTTTCATGAACCCTATAAGCTAAAATCCATAAGCTGATCTAATAAGCTATTCTAATAAGCTATTCTATCATTTTTATAAGCTTAGAAACAAATCCTAAAAAGGCTAGTACCATCGAGTTATGATTTCAAAACCAAACGCACCCTTTTTGAGTTTTCAAGCTAATAAGCTCATTTCATAAGCTTTAAGCTTATAAAACTAACTTATTTTAGCTTATTATGATAAGCTTTATGCTGTAAATTGATTTTGTGATTTTAAAAATAAAAGTATAGGATTTTTGGATAGAATGCAATTCAAATGAACCTTAGGGGTATATATCGTAAACATTTTTGAAAACTTATATTAAACCTTTCGGGCAAAAATCGTAATGTCCTAAACTTAAATACACACAGGGGGCCTGTTTTGCCATACTTTAAAGTTAAGGGTTAAATGTTTTAAAAATGTAAATGAGGTTTTAAATTGTAACATATATATATATACCAAAGGTATATATTGCCATTTTTAAATTCTCAAAGGTATAAAATGTAATATTTATATATTTAATAACAAAAATATATGTAAACATTATAAGACTCATTTTTATTTAAACCCGACACATTCATTGTTTCATTCATCGATCGAAACATTATAAAATCAATTATGTTAAAATATTAAATAATTATCATCCACTAGTATGGAAGAAGAATAACTTATAAAGATAAAATCTTATCATTTAAACTATAACGTATCACATTACTAGAGATTTTCATGTGAGGGGATTTCATTTGGGTAGACGTTTTGACGAGTTACTGGATTTACGATTTAAAGTGTCTGATCTCCTCAAACGTTTACTACATGACCTCTGAATTATGATAGCCCGAACAAAACCAAAATCATTTACGTTAAACTTTATAAAATAAAGTTTGAACTAAGACTTGACATATTACCCCAGGTTGCGTGACGAAGCTGTTTACTTCCACTTGAATTAATTTTACCATCAATCAGATTTCCCTATTAAGGTGAGTTTATAGTCTCACCTTTATATGTTTTTTCAAACCCCGTGGGGGGATACATGCTATAAACCATTGAATACCAAGTATTTCCTAAACTATATGTTATCTGATATATAATTTTCTTAGGTTTTACTCCACTGGCCAATATCATTTAATCATGAACCATTAATCACTTGTGAGTGAACACGAATATTGTGGATAGATCTATCGGGATTGACGAATCCCGTTTATGTTTACCTGTACACGAGGTAATCAAACGCACTATATTTGAGAATAATGGGTAACTTTGGCAAGTTACCTTTTCAAGAGGACAGTTGTTCCTCAACAATGTCACTAAGGTGATTTTCATGTTAACGTTTGAGTTCATGAGCTTAGGGCAATAATACTGTTTTTCATGATAATTATAACTGTACAATTATTACCACTATTGATGACTTGTATTTAACCATTTCATTACAAACCTATGAATTTCACTCAACCTTTGTGTTGACCTTTTTAGCATGTTTATCTCAGGTAACTAAGCGGTTTAAGGCACGGAGTGACATGGACTTGAAGACGTCCAAACTTGTTATCATTAAAACTTTATGTTTTCAATGTATTTTGGACTCTCTTTTGTTTATCTCATGATATTGATTCGAATGATAACTAAATTTTCTAAAACGTCTCTTTTGTGTCGTTTTCTATGATTATGATTGTTGATTCATGAAGTAATACCCCCAATTTAGCTTACGCTGCTATGTGAATTATCAAGGTGTTATAGATTGGTATCAGAGCCGCGATTATAGAGAACAAGGTTAAAACCTAAACTATAACTATTTTCCATCCAAGAAAGTCCTCCGTGCCAGTACATTTCCTGAATAGTATGTAAAGATAAATAAATATAATTAATATACTAATTTGTTATTTTCCACTTGGGTTGAGTTGTTACAGAATTATGTCTTCATCCACCTACCCTATTATTATCCTATCTAATTCCAATGTTGAGGATGCTTTTTCCTCTACAAATACTCCTGACTATATCCCGGCTTCACCGGACTATTCCCCAGCCTCACCGGGAAACACTTCTTCTGATCCTTCAGAGGACTTATCTAAGGATCTTTTGGCCTCGCTAGCCATCTCACCTTTCCACAATGATCCATATATGAAGGTCATGCAAGCATATAGTGCTACTAATGATGAATCACCTATTCCACCACCACGAGCTCCTATTGCTCCACCAACTATTTTGCCTCTATCTCCAGTGTTATCACCATCACCACTATTTAATCCCTGAGATTTCTTTCTTCCCGAGGAGATTTTGCTACCTCAGAAACGAGCCTGTTTCCTATCATCCTCCTTTACTGATTCTTCTGCCCCACCTCATGTATTTGAGATTGGAGAGAGTTCTCATAAGATGCATCTGGAGCGCCATGAGGAACAGATCGAGACTATTTTGAATCACTTAGATGAGCTCCCTCTTGAGCGCATTGAGCACATGAAAGATAAGATAGAAGGTCTTGGTAATGATCGAGTAATCATACATCAAGATTTTGACCAACTAGAAACCGAACTTCAAAAATCCCGTACCCAGATTTATGGATTTTAGAGAGAGAAAATAAGGCATGGCGACAATATTGTTTTTGCTCGCGTCAGGAATTCTACTCTAGAGATACTCATCGAGGATATCTAGGTTCGCCTCCGATCAGATATGAAGAGACTTATAGACAAGATCCGTGAACTCAAGAACCATAAGGGAGGACCACCAGACTACTAGACTAGATCCTTGTCATTTACAGCTTTTGTTTAGAATCCAACCACGGGATGTGTAGCATAAATAACAACACTTGTCAAATTTTGATTATGTAAAATATGTAGACAAGTTGTATATGACATAATGAAGTTGTGATTCCATTATACCTCGCTGTTTTATGATACCGATTTATGTATGTCGTGGTTGTCTATCCTATATTCTGTAGTGTGATGTATCGTATCTTTATGTATCTAGGTTACTATGGCTCTCTTATCACCTGGTTTTCTCAAACCTTTGTACCCAAATATCATGGATATGATAGATGATCAAGATATTGAGCATACGATTTCACCTACACCACCACCAGACTAGCCTTTGATGTGGTCGCGGTATAAAACCAATGGATAGTGAACCAGTCCCTGAGAAATATAATGAGTCAGATGCTTGTTAGAGGTCCATCTCTTGAAGTCTTAGATTCTAAAAAAAATTCGTTATATCCTGCAATGTAATATCAAAGAATGTTTATTTCTTTGTTAAAACTTGTACCAAATAAGAATCCATACAATGATATATTCTTATTATGTGTTATCTTCTAAATGTTGATAGAATGGCTCCCAAGAGGACACCAACATCTGCAGCACTAGCCATGTCTCAGACTGCCATCAGGAAACTAGTTGCTGATAGTGTTTCCGCGGCTCTAGAAGCACAAGCTGCTACCATGGCAGATGCTAAAAATACCAATAGAAA
>BQNB010057480.1:0-38195 GCA_026074375.1 Tanacetum coccineum | reverse complement strand
ACCTTTTGCCTTGGTCAAGGGCATTCGGTTAGGATCTGTATTAGGATTGCTATATAAGTGTATGCTATACCACGAATCAATGTTTCTCATGTCATTAATGAGCTTCGTAAACCTAACATAGTATCCTTGAATGGTTTCTCCATTGTTTTGACGGAAGTGTTCAAATTCATCGTATAATTAAGATTCCCGGTCATCCTTTGTTAACTCATAACCTTCCAGGATCATCTTCACGTTTTCCCAAATGTCTTTGGCGTCAGTATAGTGGTTGATGAGTGAGTAGATGTCCTTTGGTATACCTTGAAGTAGGATATTGGTTGCACGAATGTCAGCTTTATACCTTTCCTTTTCTTCAGCTGAAAGGTCGTTAAGGACTCTAGCACGTACTGGACCTTGTTGAACTGCACCCTCAGTTCCTCCAGTAATAACATCTGAGACCGTTCCCATCTGAAATGGTCCTTCTTTAATGGACTTCATAATATTCTCTCCATTATCCTTTCCTAGACAGTACAGACGTATACGTTGTTGCCAAGATTCAAAGTCTGTTCTATCAAGCATTGGTGGGCGTGTATCAGAACCGGCACACTGGATGTCTTCTTGCATACTAGACATCTTGTATTATTATGATATGATATGTTTTGATCGATCAATGATTAGTGAGTGTACGTTAAAAGTGGTGAGGTTAACGTATTCGTATTTTGTTTTAGTGATATTAAATCCCGAGTTTGAAATATTTCAAATTTCTAAGACAGAAGCTCAACTCGCCGCCAGAGGCTACCAAACCGCTGCAAAGAAATAAGGCAACTCGCCGGTGGAATTTTAAGGCAACTCGCCGAACACAACTCGCTGCCAAGCAACCCGCCGCGAAGAAGGAATACAAACCGCCGCCTATATTTTAATCAAACCGCCGTTGAGTTTACAAACCGCCAGAGTTTCCTTTAGATATTTGCTATTAAAATATTCAACCCGCTGATAACCTGTTCAAACCGCTGGTAAACAAACCGCTGGTAAGCAACTCGCTGGTAAGCAAACCGCTGGTAAGCAACTCGCTGCTTAGTAACAACTCGCCTCTTGAGCAACTCGCCACCTAAGCAACCCGCCGTGTGTCAGAGGGTTGGTAACCTACTTAATAAAATAATATTTTTCAGCAAACCGCCGTGAAGAAATTCTGGCAACTCTCCACGAAGAACAACGACGTTTTTCACACAAAATCACCTATAAATCACCCTTTTGAACGATTTTGCTTGATTTCTTTTGCACAACACAGTACCATAAGGTAATAGCTACTAGAAACACCCAAACTTTATCAATACAAACAACAAAATTCGGAGATCTTCAAAAAACGAGCTAGTGCCTTCAAAGGTACACTTTTCGATCTAAATCAAGCAAGAAATCGCACATACACACGATCTAATCATCCCATTAGCTCTGATACCAATTGTGGTATATCCTATATCATAACACGGGGTCGATTCTTAGATTTGGCTAGTTTCTAGAGAGAGAAACACTTGAGAGAGAATATCTAGAGAGAGAAAGTGTTTTTCTATGAAAAGTAAATTATGACTAGCTTGCCTCTTCCAAAGTTGGAAGAGGCTATATATAGTACTTACAATATACCGGGTATTCGTACCCGACTTAAAACCGAAAAATGTACTATTAACTATTAAACTACGAGCTATAATAAATAGTAAAATACACGGGGTGACCGAGTCTTTTTCTAATATCTAACAAGTTTGTTTGTAGAACTCCTTGTCATGCACTACCTGAAACAAGGGATAAACAATTAGTAGAATTTGTTCCGAAGAAAGGTAAAAAAATTGGCACGAAAATCAATTATAGAAAACTTAGAATCTGCTTTTGTTCCAGATGATCGATACGCCGTATCCAATAGAAGTGGATAAGCCGTATTAATCAGTTTGAATGAATACGATGTATTGAACAGAAAGTTGGATATGTCGTATTCGATGAAAGTGGATACGCCGTATTTAGCTATCGACCAGAACAGTGTATTAAGAAAAAAAATTAAATACGCAAACACACAAATATAAGAGCAAATAATTAAAGACAAATATACAAAATTACATAATATACAAGAATATACACTAATCTAAATCACATTAATCCTAAGGGTTAGATCTAATCTAATGTTAAAAACCCAAATATCAAATAAAAATCAAGCTCTTCCAAAAGGTCTAAGTTGATTTCCAAATCTTTATCGTTTTTTATCATGTCAACTTACGCGGTTCTTAAGGTTGGCATGCCAATCTCTACTGGGATCACCGCTTTCATTCCATATGTAAGTGAGAATGGTGTTTCTCTGTTGCTTGATTTAATTATAGTATGATGTGCCCATAAGACGTGTGAAATCTCGTCCATCTAATTTTTGCTTCTTTCGTCCAACCGTGCCTTGATTCCTTCACCCAAACTCCTGTTTGCCCTTTCCACCAAGTCGTTGGCCTGCGAGTGTTTAACGAAAGCAAAGCATTGGCAGATGCATAGCTTTTCGTACGCAATCCTTGAATTGGGTTTGTACAATGAATAGCTTTCCGTTGTCGGATATTATTTTCCCTGGCAAACCAAATTTGCAAACTATATTTTCCCATACAAACTTCTTGATTTGTGCTCCTGTTATGGTCGCTACAGGTTTTGCTTCTATCAATTTGGTGAAGTAATCAACTGCTACTATCAAGAACTTGACTTTGTCGGGGCCCTCCGAGAAAGGTCCGACTATGTCAATCCCTCATTTGTAAAATAGTCACGGAGAAGTAATAGGGGTCAATTTCTGTTGTAGGTTCCTTGGTACGGGGTAGTGAACCTGGCAGTCATTGCATATCCCTTATTAATTTCATGGCGTCTGTATGCTTAGTTGGCTAGTAATACCCTAATCTTAGAGCCTTTGCGGCCACGGATCTTAAAGCGGCGTGCATACTGCATGACCCCTCATGAATTTCCCTCAAAACATAGTTTGCCTGTAGCGGTCCGACACAACGTAGCCATGGTCCGAGGAAAGAATTTTTGTACAAGACTCTGTTTGTCATGGCATATTTATCTGCCTTGCGGCGTATGGCTCTTTCCTTCTTCTTTTCTTCTGGGAGAATGTCTTTCGTGAGGTACTCATAGATTGGAGTCATCTATGTGCGTCCTTCTTCCTCTACTACCGCTAGAACTTCCTTTCCATTTATTGATTTTTCTTTGAGTTCTTCTACAAGTACTTGTTTACTCAGGTGGGCAAAACTAGTTGATGCCATCTTTGCCTTACGCTCCTCTTTTTTGTTCTCTTCCCTAGGTACTTGTTTGATAGAGAATTCCTTGAAAGTGCTAACGAGGGCTCTGACCTTATCCAAGTATTTGATCATGTCGGGTTCTTTTGCTATGCAAGATCCGTTGACTTGATTAGCCACAAGCCATGAATCTACATTCGCTTGAAGATTCTTTACACCTATTTGTATTGCTATCCGGAGGCCGCTATCAAGCTTCTATTTCTGCCTCGTTGTGGTAGCTACGAAAGAACGCTGAACCTTAAGCATATGTAAAGATTCGCTCCTTCTCTTCCTGGGTTCGTAAGTATTATGCCAGCCCTAGAAACCCATCTAACGCATGATGAACCGTCTTGACAATATCCACGGATACCAACAGTTCTTCTTTATCCTCACAGGTGTATCCTGGGAGTTATCTTCTGGACAACTCCACAATGAAATCCACTAGATTTTCTTTTCCCTTGACTGATGTTCCGTCTATAATGGATGTCTAGTTCCCCTAGCTCAAAGCTCTATTTAAGCAGTCTTCTTGTAACTTCCGGATTTGACAGTATCTGCTTTATTGGTTGCTCCGTGATTACAATGATCGTGTGTGCCTGGAAATATCTTTTTAGTCGTTTGCTAACACTTACTAGAGCTAGTATCAGCTTTTCCATTGGGGTGTAATTTACTTTCGGACTTTGTAATGCACGGCTGACGAAGTATATAGGCACTTGTTTCCCATCTCTTTCCATCATTAGAACTGCACAGATGGCTTCTTTTGCAGCCGCCAAGTAGATGATTAATTCCCCATTCTCTTTTGGTGCAGCCAACATAGGCAATTCCGCGATCAATTTTTTCATTTGTTTGAATGCCATTTCTGCTTTCGCAGTCCATTGAAAGTCACTTTTCTTTGAGCATTTCTTTAAAATTTTAAAGAATGGCAATGACTTTTTTGCTGATTTAGACAGGAATCTGTTTAGGCTTGCTAACTTCCGATTTAGTCTTTGCACATCCTTCAAACACCTTGGAGATGGCAAGCCAAGGACCGCTTCTACCTTATCCGAACATACCATTAATCCATCAGCATTTACTTTGTATCCCAAAAACGTGCCATCTCTCATTCCGAAGGAGCATTTTTTAGGACTTAGATTTTATATTTATCTCTTTGAGGTTCTGAACGTTTCCTCAATGTCCCGGAATACTTCTTACGCTGTGCGACCTTTTAATGACTAGGGACGACAACATCTACTTCCAAGTTCTGGCAGATTTGTTTTAGGAAGGCCTTATCCACCAACGTGATAAGTTGCTCCCTCAATTTTTAATCCGAACGACAACATTTTTTTTAGTAACAAAATATCCTTGGCTTGTGATGAATGATGTCTTTTCCTCATCTTCCTTTGCTATTTTTATTTGATGGTATCCTTTGTATGCCTCCAGGAAACATTTGAAAGGGTATCTGTAGAGGGATTCTACCTTCCGGTCTATCACTGGTAGCGGATAGCCATCTTTGGGGCATGCTTTGTTCAAGTCCTTGAAATCTACACACATTCTTTAGTTGTCGTCATGCTTTTTTACCATCACCGGGTTTGTGATAGTAACTATGAATAACTACATCTTCTTCTTTCAGATATTCGGTGTTTAACTACCTATTTATCCTCCACCCTCTTCATGGATTGCCTTATTTATCTTAGGTGCCTGCCCCTTTTTCTTTTGTCTAACGGGTAGACATCCTTCACGGATATTTAGCATGTGTTCTGCTTTGTGACGCATAACTCAAGTTATATCCGCTGGCTTCTATGCGAATATATTAAGATTGCATCTTAGGAGTCTGCATCGTTCCGTTCGCCCTTCTTCCGTTAAGGTGGAGCTTATTGCTATAGTTTGTTCCGGATATTCTGGGTGTATCGCTACCATAACCTTTTCTTTTGTGACTTGGTCGATTACAGGTTGTTGTGTTCCTGCCCTGAGACCATTCTGCACTCTAGCAGAATAATCATGCTGCTCTGTAACGTGACTGTTCCACCCGTAACTGGGAATTTTAGCATTCCATGAGCTGTAGATGGGACTGCCTGGATTCTTACTCTTGGCCTTCCGATGATTTTGTTGTATGGGGATGGTGACCTTACAGCCATGAAGTTCATCCATGCGGAAGTTGAGTGTTCCTCATTGCCTATCTTTACAAGCAACGATATTTGCCCTGGCGGCCATATTATTTCTCCATTAAACCCGACCAGTTGTGTGGTTGCGGGGACCATTTGGCTTTTGACTTCCAGACGGAACCTATTGAAACATTGTTCATACAGGATTTCCGAAGAGGATCCTCCATCCACGTACATATGGTGGACGAAATGTCCTCCTATCTCGGCTTCAATAATCATAAGACCTTCCGTCCCATCTTCCTCCCCTAAGGGTGGGAATGAGATCACTGACTCCAGAGAGAAAGTTTGAGTAATCCTTTGTTTGGCTACCCTCTGCCATGGCTGTCCCATAAGGATTCAAACGCTTGTTCCTTATCCTGAGGCTTCCCCCTTTTTGGTGCTTTTAGCCCTGGTCTTTCCATTGCTTTTGCTTATTCTTTTGATTAGACATGACAGCTTTCCTGCTTTAATCATCTCCTCGATTTGCCTCTTTAGGTGCATGCACTCATCGGTGGTATGCCCTACTTCCCCATGGAACTCACAAAACTTGTTGGCATTCCTTTTTTCTATCGGGGTTGTCATTGGCGGAGGAGGTTTGAATTTTCATTTGTCTAATGCCAAGATTTCTTTTGGTGTTTTTGTGAGGAAAGTAAACCTGTCCTGCCTTCGGTCTGACCTTTGTTGGCTTCAGAAGCCTCCTTTCTGAAGTTCTGCTTCCTGTTGTTTCCATGACAGTAATGACTTCTTCTGCTCATGATTAGAAGCCGTCACCTCACCTCTGAGAAATGATGTAGTCACCCTCATCATTTCGTCTACTGACTTTGGAATTTTATCATTGAATTCGTTTGATAATTCTGGGTTGTGTGACATCCATGCAATAAATCCAGATATTTTCAAGCATTTTGGAGCTCCTTCACATCCCTGCATTCGAGGGTTTGTACTCCATACAACTCTTCTTTATTCTGTGGATTCCCTTCTCCATCTTCTTGCGCATTTGATGTAATGAAACATCTGGATCGATCTTTGATGCATTTTCTTATGTTAGAGGTATTTCACCAGAATGGCATTCTTAAGTCCCTCATAACTATCAATGGATTCTGGAGGGAAGTCATCAAACCACACTCGTTAGTAGAAAAGTACTCTTTGCTTTTCCAGTGAGTGTGGAATTGAACATATGACACAACGTTAGCATCGCCTAACATTCAGTCTTTGCGGCCGCCTAAAAGTTTTTTAAGTGATCTTCTGGGTCTTCACTTCCGTCATATGTCTTGATGTGACTTGGCATTCGGGTTTTTAGAAATCAAAGTAATGGATCACGGGCGTGAAAGGATCTTTTTCTTCACATACCCATGGTTGGGACAGATCGTCCTCCTCGATACTTGACTTTTGCCTTTTTGACTCTGACCTTCCCAATGTCCTCCCCTCCTCGAGCTGATCTTCACTTTCCCCGGGAGAATCCTTCTGTGAAGATCCCGAGATGTCCCTGCCGGGTAGCTCTTTTAAGATCACATCTGTCTCCCTTGGCGGGGAACTTGTAACGCTTTCAGAATGTACAACATGTTTTTCCTTTGTTTCCTCCTATCCTTTTTGAACACCAGCCACATGTTCTTTCTTTCTTTCGACCTTCACCTAGGGGACACCGACTTGCCTCGATTTAGCCTTAAAAAGACGTTATCGGTCGGTTGTGGGCTACGAGAGTGTCTGTGCCTTTGTATTCTTATCGGTTCCTCTTTAGTGGTTAGCATTTTTGACTCTAAATACTATGATTCATCATGAGTCTTTGAGTTCCTTTTGGAACCATCGCCGAAGTTAAGACGTGCTTTCATCGCTTTCGACTTATCCTGTTGAACCTTATCTTGGTGCATTATACTGCTGCTATATTGCCAAAAAAGCTCCGGGTAGTTATTTCGCAGTAACTCTCACAGGGCTTCCCATCAGAAGTAGTCCTGTCCGAGTCTTGCGAAACTTGCTTCTTCCTTAGCGTATTTCGCACGGTGGACGTGGGCTGGCTAAGGGGAGTTTGCTCTTGAGTGCTCATAGTGAGGAATTTAGAAAAAGCGATTGTATTCGCTGTCCCACGGATGGCGATAACTTGTTAGTACAAAATGTGTGATGGGGTATGAGATGGGCTAAGATCGCTTATTGGGCTAGACCTTCAAGCTCTCTAGAGATCGGATCTTATACTAAACCAAGTGATTGAAATGATTTCCTGCACAAATAAAGGTAAACCGATAGCCTTACCATGGGGACGGACCCCACGATTAGACTCCGGCGTGAGAGTAAGAAATCATAAGTCTCACGAATGTCGGAGTATGTTTGGTGTAAAAATGAGTTATTAGCATGTACCTTTTGGGAGTTAGGTCAGAGGATCCCTTTTATAGGGGTCTAGTACTAGGGTTTCCTAGTATTTCGCCTATAATCGTAACTGCCAGAGTGGGACCCTTGTCGGGCAAGGGTCCGTGGTAATCGTGATTGCGGACGTGGATTCCCTTCCGCAGATGTTAGCTGGTCCGCGGAAGGCCTGCGGGAGCCGTCCTGTGACCGATCCACGTTAAGTTTAATACTTTCCGCCGTGCCATAACGTGACTGGTCCTAGTTTCGGGCCTTTATATACTTTTAAGTTTATTTTAGTTGTTTATGTTGGGCCCAGAGCCATTGTGAATAATACGGCGGCCCAACCAAGCCGGTAAAACCTATTATATGTCATCAATATAGAATTTCATGCATTGAATTTTTTTATTATTGTTTAAAATTTGAATTTTTCACTCTTAACCTTTAAATTTCAAAAGTTTTTTCTTTAATTAATAAACTTAGTTAAATATATTTTAACTATAATCCCTAGCTTTTTTAAAAGTTTTTCAATATTATCCATTTCCTTTTAAAACATTTTTTTTGGCTCTTTGTTTTTCAAAATTGTTTTTACTTATTTAATTTTTATTCATTTAGCCATTTAGTTTTAATTATTTACACCGTTAGTCCTTATTTCAAGTTTTTCTAATAATCGTTAACTAAGCTAAAGTAATTTAATGTCAACAACGATTTTTTTTTTTAACAAACCACAATAAATCACTTTATCAGCTTAAGATTCGTAACATTTCATAACAAATCTGATATAATGGAAACAAAAGATGTTCATGCAATCAATACAAATTACAAAAGCACAGAAGGGATGTATGTGCACATTTTAAAATCATTTCATTCACAACCTATCATGTTCTTACCAAGATCAAGAACTTAAAAAGGCACTAATCGTACCGAAACAGGATTCAAACGTGCATTTCCATCTCTGTCTCTCTTATAGGTCAAGATAATGAGTACGTTTCACAAGTACAAGCTTCTTCTCAATGTTGATCAACTACTAAAGCAATTGCTTAACCTAATTTCAAGAAGATGGATCCATGGCAACATTTTGGGTGATCAACAAACAGTTTAAGTTTCATCGATTCGCAGTTTACTTTGGATTATGACAGTCAAATAACAGACAGAATTTTGCTGAATACACTGAAACAAATAAAAAAAGTTCAGAGACCTCAAAACTTACAACACAATGGGCTAAAGTTAAGAAGTCTGTTGCTGAAAGAACACATCATCAAAGATAGTATGACAGAAGGGTGAATAAAAGACAGATGCATACACAAGAGAGTAAGGTTGATATGGGAAAAGCATTGGATGCTGATTTGGTTGTCACAGAAAGCAGTAGGACAGAATCAAAAATGCAAGATGAAAGCATCATGTTAGGGAATGATATCTATGCTGAGAGAGATTTTTTAGCATATCATCCAGATAAATGTGTATCCAAAAATTGTGCCCTTGAACCTGTACTGTAGATTCGAAACCGCTCTAAAATCACGAACAAAATAGGTGTGTTTTCGGAATGCTATTTCAAGATCAAAGTTACAGAATTGATCCACTGAAAATAAATTGTGTCCAAGCCCTTCTACATAATAAACCCTGGAAATTGTTACATTCCCTGTCTGATAATCACCAAACCCTATAATTGTTGCAACTTGATCATTTCCGAATCTAACTGTTCCCATAAACTTGCTGACAAAATTGATGAGCTGAGAGCGCTGCCCGATCATGTGTTTGGAGCAGACCAAATCTAAGTACCAGAGACCGCTCAGTAACACCTGCTTTTGAATACGAAGAAGAAGAAATGATATTTTAGACACATATAGATCCCCAATTTAGGGTTGGGTTTTGAGTTGTTAAAAATCCCTAGATTTCATACAATCTTAGGTGTAATAACTTTGAACTACTATTATTGTCTATTTTGGTTCTCCTTTTGTATATGCCTTAAGTTCAGGAATCTTAGTAAATTAACATTGTTTGAGAACCGTTTTTCCCTAAGAGGTCAACAACTTTAGTGGAAATGTGATCTCTAGTTAAAAGGAAAAGGGCGCTATACATATCCATCTCTAGTAAAATCCTTCCTACGGGTAACCCATCTGTGTCCCCCCCCCAAAACACTTGTCAAACACTTTACCATCGAATCCATTCATACTTTTTAGCTCTCTTTAGACTTATTTCTAGTAACTTGCATTCACATCAATCAAATAATTCAACAACACACCTAACATGAGAAGCATGAAACAAAACATTCATTAATATGTAGAGCATAACAAGTTCAAATTCGCATTTAATACAACATGCTTAACATTTAAAGTACAAACAAAACATGATTCATCTTATTCAAACTAGACTTAACGTTCCTAGGGTGGTCTTCTACTTTTTTATTCTTTTGGTTGTTACTCGAGGTCCCGAGATCCTATTGTTCCTTGATTACTGCCTAATGCTTAGTGAACTGCTAGCATTAGTGAAACTTTACTTCATGTAGAAGGTAACAAAGGTTTGTTACTGGTCTTAGTTTTATGTGACTCTACACGTTTTTGTGTGTTATTTTTTGATGTGACACCAGGCCTCTCAAAAGTAACTTGCCTATTTTTGTTCATTGGTGTGACAACAACTAATTTCTCACTATCTTTTGGGGATCTAGGACATGTAGCACTAACATATACTAACAACTCCTGAGTTTGTTTCGCATACATACAAGCATGATCTAACACATTATCTAAAGGCATTGAGGCTCTAGCTTGCTCAACTATATCACGAAGTGTGTCAGCATTTTCCTTAGTGACCTTAAGGTAGTTTACATGTGCTTCCCTGTTTTTTCCTAAGATTGAGGAGAAAGTGGTATCCAAATCTAACTTAAACATCTATGAGGCAATCACTTTTGACTTATTGACAGATTCAATACAACCAGCCACATTTTTTTCTTTTAGATTTTTAATGTGTTTCTTTAGGTTGCTGATTGATGTGTTTTTCTTTTGTAACTAAGCTTTCAATTTGTTTATTTCAAAAAATTCTTGAAATTCAGGAGAATCCTGATTTTCACATGGTTTGTTATTTCGAAAACGTTTCTTACATTGTTTTGATTTTAAAATTTCAAGAGAAATACAATGTTCTACAAGCCTTGAAATTCTGTTTGAAAGCTCAATATTAAAACAACTTTATTTCAACCATAACGTTCTTTTTAACAAGCCAACCTTAAGTTTCCAAACACTCGTTTTATTCATCCATAAAACTCTTTTGCATACTATCACATTTATCAACAAGATTATCAAAAGAATGCATAGCTATACACACAATATCTTAAGATAAGATTTGCTCCAAAAGTCTATCATTTTCAAGTAAAAGTTCTTTCTTTTCAATCTTAAAATACCTCCTATCTACATAACATTGTTCAACCCCAGTTTCTATTAGTTGAAAATTTGCTTTCATTTCATAAACCTCTCTACAAAAACCTAATTCAAAATATGCAAACGATTCTCTTAGAGATTTTACAAATGGAATAACATCTTTTTCAAAAGCTCCTCTAATGTGTTCAAACCCCGAAGTCCTTTCATTTTTGGCCTTTAACTTTGTGTTCCAACTTTTATCACTCTTTTTCAAAATTTTCCAAGAATGACTTTTTATTTTTTGACGTTTCAAAAGATTTTGTTTGACCATACTAGTAGTTGGAAGTTGACGAGGAAGATCATTTTGAACTGGTTTCGGTTGAACTGGTGTTTGTTCAAAAACTATTTTTGAAATTAGTAACCAAAAGGCTTGTTCTGCAGACAATTGTTTTTGAGGAAAAAAATGAGCAAGAAAATGCTCAGACAATTTATTCAGTGAATCATAATCAATGGGTGTGATTTTCACTCTTTTCTTTTTCACAATCGGATCATTTTGTTTCTCATTCATTTTTAGCCTAGTTGCTTCAGCTAAATCTAAAGTCCACTTTCAGAATCAATTACAGAAATTGGAGCATGTTTGTTAGTTAAGACACTTCCATAGTACAACACAGGTTGTTTTCACTGAGCTTTAGTAAGATACAGGAGATTTTGATGACCAAGTGCCATTTTATGATTTTTATCATAAAAAATTGAGGTTTCATTAACATATGCCTTCGTTTGCACACCGATAGAACCAATCTTTGTATGACAATGTTGTCAAGAGCTTTAATGTATTTATCTACTTTTTACTTAGTTTCCTTTTTTCAAAACATCAAATGTCGTTGACAAATTCTTGTGACTTTCAACATGTGCAGAAAGTTGTCATTTTAACGTTTGAATTTGTTTCTCAAAAAAAACTTTGCATTTCGATCAACGATTATACCTCGCATTTGAGAATAATATTATTTATTCCTCCCCCGCTATCATTAAATATAAAATTCATTGTCTTTTTTCAAAAATTTTGACCATTTCCTTGTATCGTTCAAGCTCAGTGGTTAATGATTCATTTACAGTCTTATTCTCCCTAATTAACTGCATTGCATTTTGATACTTTATTAGACATTTCCTCTATTACAGACATTATCATTGCATCTTGTTATTCAGAAGAAGTAGTATCTTGAACAACTTCACTTTCATTTTTGTTCATTTATTGATCATATGAAATAATATTACTATCACTTGTAATGTCAATATTTGAATCGTCAACAAAAACAGGTTTTTCAGAATACTGCATCTCTTGAACATTTTGATCAATCACATAATTCTCTTGATAAGTGTCGTAATTTTTATTAACCTAGAGAGACATAGTCTGAATCATAAGCCGAGAGTTTTGGCCATAAGAATTGCACTTGCTGATGGTGCTTCATCACATTCGTGAGTACAAATGCCATCAAGATCATCAGTCCTAAAAGATAGCATAAGTCGGCATTGTTTTAGATGGTATGGGCCTGAAACAGCTTTATGTGCCCAAGTATTTCGTGCCAAAAATGCAGAGATGTTCTTCATACCAAAATAAACCCCAACAGTCTTATCTTGAGCTAGTTAGCATCTTTTTCCCATTAAAACCATTCTGAATTCTTTTGGCCTCTTTGGTTTGAGTACAACACGGTCTATCCATATGACCTTCAACCCAACATTTGTAACATCGAATAACCTTTTAATTGATTTGATATAGTTCCCCACATTACTGATCAAAAATTCTCCCTGTTCAGTAGCCTTACTCCTTGCATTATATACCTCCCAATAACCTCCGAGTCTGACGTCCCTTAGCACATATCGCAACTGTGACCCTGTCCGTCTTGAATAGGCTTGGCTCCTATTGATTGATGAAGTCCTGAAGTTAATTATTGGTAGTGTAGATAACAAGAGCAAATGATGTGTTGATGAATGCCATTGTTTGTTGATTACTGGTTAAATGGATCATCAGAGATGAAGAAATGATGGTTACCCAAGACCGTGCAATACCTGAATCAATTTTGAAACATTGTTGGTGATTTTGAGTGAACAAGGAGCTGAAATGATTAATTGATGAACCTCGGTGCCTTATGAACAAGCTGGTTGCATCGTATGATTGATGATGAACTGGTGCTTCATATTTTTGTGGTTGTGGAAGAGATGTGTATAATTGTTATTGTTGAGGAATTGCTGAAGACTGTTGATGGTACTGAGGGGAAAATACAGAGGTTGATGATTGTTTTGAGTATTGAGGTATTTTTGTATGTATTACAACAATGTAAGAGATCACGAAATTGTAGTCTCATTAAACAAAACTTTTCAATTATGTTGCCATTAGATATGCAATAATAGTCTGATCAAAGCTAGACTTGTTGCATAACCCTTCGCTAATTTGACATTAGTAACAAACTTACTCCATTCCGGATAAAGGTTATTCACAAAATTAGTATTAACTTGAAGTTTTCTCATAGTCATTCACAACAACTTCAATCGAGTTCATTGGTCTCAATCATTCTGAGCAAATCTGCCAAGTAATCAACGAGTGAATTGTTTTTGGCTAATTTGTCTCCCTTCAAGATGTGAATCGATCAAAATATGATGGTGTCATTTTATACACTTTTTTCGAGGTCATTTGTCCTTCTAAATCGTGCATTTATGCCTAAAATAGGTACTTAATCGTTCCTTTTTAGGTATTTTAGCTATTTGGAAGGCAATTGGAGGAACATACACGTGACTTTGTGACTCAATTTTGAGAAGAACAACAACAAGAACTAACCGGAACTCAACACCAGAGACTCTTTAAATAAATGTTCTCATAGAGCGCTTAGATGGCTTCCACCAGTTCTAACACTCGCCGAGCACAACCCACATATGTGAACGGCAACAACAAAACCTTCAATGAGACGGTGTCAGCCAGTCTACCAACTCTCACGTAGATCCTATAAGTAATTTCTCACAGGATGGCGTTGTCACGATTAAAATGCACGCCGTCGCAAGCGATATTCTATAAACAAACCTAAAATAGGGTTTTATGTGTTAACATTAGAGTAAAAAAGGGGGAGGAATCCCTAGTTCGTTTGATCATCATATTAAGATGAATTTAGGGCTATCAAAGTCCCTAATGAAACCCTTCAATTCATGTTTTTAAATCAGAAAGAGACTATTCTTATTAATCAATCAATATGTCTTGTTCTTTGGTTCTATTTGATTGTTCTTCGCTTTAATCTTTAACATTCTTGGCTAAACTCCTTATTGTGTTCATATATGTTGTAGAGAAACCTAGAAAGTAATCATAATGATGTATGCTATTATCTTGTGATGATTATTGCATGTTATGGCTTTTATAAAACCAAGCTTTTTGTCTGGATCGACCACATGGGAGGATCTTACTACTCGTTTCCTTGCTCAATTCTTTCCACCGGGAAGGACTGCAAAACTCCGTAATGATATCCTGATGTTCCAACATCATCATGGAGAATCTCTATCTGAAGCATGGACTCGTTTCAAGGACTTACTACAAAAAGTCCCTCGTCATGGCATCGATCGTTGGCTTCAAATCTAAAATTTTTATGATCATGTCTCTTTTCATCTTAAGTGCGTAATTGACCGTGCCGCCAGCGGCAAACTCCGCAATAAGAATGTCGACGAATCTTGGAAAATCATTGAGAACCTCGCTCTCTATGACCATGAGGGCTGGAATGACACAAAAGTATTCGCCAAGCCAGTCAAGGCTATTTCCACACCTCAAGGTACCTCAAAGACACCTGACCGAAGACTTCTTGAGCTTGAAGACCAGATTAACTTCTTACTAAAGGGGTCACGACCGGCACCCACGCCGAGCTCAACACACACCCCTCAAGCTTATGTCGAAGCAGTTTATTCGAACTCTCATCCAAAAAACTAAGCTCCAAAGCTAAACCCCTTCACTTTTCATGAACGTACAGGTCTAAACCCTCAGCCATAAGCATTAGGAACCACATTCGAGGCTCGAGTACGGGACTACATGGCAGCACACATTGAACGAATGGAGAGATTTGAAAGTGTCATTTTCAAGCAACGCAAGGAGATCAATGGTAGGATGACTAAAATGTTCAGGCTTCTTAAGGAACTTACGACCAGTAGGGCCCCTGAAAAAGTACTGGTTAGAGAAGAGGCTAAATCCCTCGTCACTAAAAGCGTAAACTCCATCTCCCTCATCAAAGAAGAGGAAGAAAAAAATGACATGTACGACGTAGCACCCGGCGATGATAGTAAAGAAACTGACAGACCAGATATGGAGGTGTTAGTAAAGGAGGTCGAGACAAAGAATGGAGCTGAAAGCGGGGCCAAAAACAAGCCAATCAAAAACCTGAGCAAGAAAAAGTAGTGGAAACGCCTAGTTCTCGGCCTGTAGAGTATTATCTGCAGCATGGGATTAATGAAAAGCTAATCGAGGGACTAGTTGATAATAATAGGTTTAATGACTCTCTGTTAGGAGCCCGAGCTGGAAAGAAAAAGGGAAAGACATATGATATGTTACCTAGGGGGCCTATTTATGAAACGATCCTTAAGAAAAAGATAACAAAGAAGGAGGACATTGGAGGATACTTTGAAATACCTTGCAGCATAGGAGGACTTAAACACGTGAACGCCCTTGTAGATCAAGGATCCGATGTAAATGTCATGCCCTACTTCACTTACATGAAACTTACCAATGAAAGGCCTACTAAGACAGAAATTAGACTCTCACTAGCAAGCCACTCGTATATCTACCCTTTAGGGATAGCTGAGGACGTATTGGTAGAGATTGCTGAACATGTGTACCCCATGGACTTTGTGATTCTTGACATTAAGGAAGACGAAAAGAGCCCTTTCATCTTAGGAACACCATTCCTAACAACGGCCAAGGCCATGATTAAGTTTGACAAGGGCACCATAACCCTAAGGTTTGGAAAGAATAAGATAAGCTTCCATAGGATACCTGAATCCCCCGGTACGATAGAGAGAGGAGTCAAGAATGACATAGAACCTATAGCCACCACTGTGACTGTGAATAGACTAGTCATAGAATGGGAAGAGAGGATAAGACTCCACCAGGAAAGGGAAATAGAGTTTGACTGATAGAGAAGCAAAAACTTTAAAAATGAGCATCTCGCTCTCACAAAAATTAAAGGAGAAATAGACGACGCAGGAGAAGTCACGTGAGGACGAGTGACTTCGAGTCTAGCTACAAGACTCGTAAATAAAGAAAAATGCTTTTTGGGAGGCAACCCAATATTTATTTTTCCCGCATATTAGGAGTGTCTTGTGTGTTTTAATTCTTTATCATTTGTTTATTATGTTTGAATTAGTTTGTAATCATGCTTTGTTTGCTTGTAAGTTCGTCTTATTTGCAATCAAAGGTATTTTGCAACAAAATAAGTGTAGGGGAATTATCCGGTTTTTAGAACCAAATTCAAACATTTAAAATAAATTGTTTAGATTAATTCGCGTCACTTTCGAGTCATATGATTGAATTGCTAATTCCCAAGATTTTATGCAGCATTTTGTACAGGAAAATAACATATAAGAATGAGTGCAGGAAATTTTTCATCAAAAACGAAAATTGAGTTTTCACAGAGCGTGGAGACGGCGTCACGATTTACACGCGACGCCGTCACCACGACACCTGTGATGGCGTCAGGATATCCCTGACGGCCCAAATGCCCAGATACAGGAAAACTCAAATTTTTTAAGTATTTTTGAAAATAAAACCTGTACAACACTTAAGAAAGTTATAATTCTTTTATAAACTTGCAAAACCCTGAGTTTAACAATTCTCTCATCCTATCTTTACTGCTTTATAGAGTCAACCATAATTTCACATTGTATATTATTATATCGCACATTTTATGCTTGGTGTAGTTGTCTTTATCTTGATTACATGTTATATTTGATGAGAAGAAGCTTGGAAGTTCTTAGGAAGTTTCATTGGACGATTCTTGGAGTATGATTTAACCAGTTATCGCATGTTTCTTCTCCATTACTGAGCAAACCAGGGGAGTACTAGTCTCTTTTCCTTGTTTTTCTTTTCCCTTTATTCGTTTTTACGGGTACTTCTATTGAACATTAGGGACAATGTTTAACATAAGTGTAGGGGAAAAAATAAGCCTTAGAAACTATTCTTTCATTTGCCATTTTCTTTGTCCTTAAAATGATGGGTAATATATCAAAACATATCATAAAAAGGTAATTTTGACCCAAATTTAATTTTTTTTATGACACATACCGACGAAAATTGAGTATTAATAGCGTCTCATGGATAGGAATGTGTATGACTAGCATAAAAACCCTCAGAATTCCACCCCAAAATTGTAAGGTCCGCCTTTAGATCTTTAAAAATTTGGGTATCTATTATTGATACCCAAGATAGTTTATACCTTTAGCTTTCTCGAGTTGAATGACAGTGAACAGTCAAAGTATCTATTTTTTTCTTTACGATTTGTACGTGGGGTCTTTATCTCTCCTTTCTAGAGCATTGACACACACACACACACATTAAATTATAGTTGTACCGTATATCTCTCTTTAAAATTCTAAACTTTAATTATAATGCATCCCGAGACCGCATAGTAAGTATTAGGATTTGATTGATAAGAGGCATTAGGATTAACCCATGTTTTAAACCTGTAATTGTTATGATGGTCACACCGATCATATAACTATCCCACACCCTTGCCATGCACTCACCTTTAGTGCAGGATACCCCTAGTACAACCCTCCGAGCCTATCCTTTTTCCAGGCTCTTGTAATTTTCTGGTTAAGCCGGACTATTAATGAAGAGCATTGTTAACCCTTAAACCAATCTTTACACCTAAATCGCCTTAGCCTACATTGTATGTACTCGCTTTTAGTACATTAATGTGTTTAACCCAAGTTAATTATTTGAGTACACGGTTGCTAAGTCCTTAGACTCTATCTCTCTATCTCTCTCTATCTGAGAGATGGGGACGATTGGGATTCATGGTAGTATTTATTTCACGGAAGAATAGGGAAGAAAAGTTAAGTCAATACCCCCATACATTTGTTAGATGATATCCATGTTATTTTGATCCACCTCAAATCGGGTCATTAGTTAGATTGTAAATATCGAGTATGTAAAAGCTCAAGTGTAGGGGTACGTATTGTAAACCCCAAGTTATGATGTATTATGTTATTAAAAAAATAGAAAAGAAAAAGAAAGAGATTGATGTAGAGTTGTGTAGAGTTTGTATATCTTCATCCGAGTCTCAGCTTAGCAATAAAACGAGCGTGTATTCGTGTAAATAATTAGCTAACCCTTCTACTCCAAATTCACCCAAAGCCACCTAAATGTATCCAATCCGTTTCCGTTTCCATTATATGTTATCTTGCACCTACACCCTACAACCCTTTGAAAAGACCTCTTAGATAGTAATGAATAATGCTTGCGCCCAACGGTAGAGGTTTGATCTTTTACCAAGCCTATGGTAATTTATATGCTATGACAGGTAATGAGTGTTGATTTTCTGTTTCCCCCTTATGTTATAATTTTTTATACACCCTAGAGAAAGAGAGAATCCCAAACACTTATGTGAGGTGCTAGTGTATGCTTTCCGTGTTTTTTATACACTTTTTTGGGGTCGTTTAACCCCCTAAATTGTGCATTTATGCCCAAAATAGGTACTTAATCGTTCCTTTTTAGGTATTTAGCATTTGGAAGGCATTTGGAGGAAATACACGTGACTTGGGCTCATTTGGAGAAGAAACGGACAAGACTACAGACCTACACCAAAATCTCTCAAGATTATGTTCTCAGCGGCTAGTGACGGCGTCACCAGTTCTACACGACGCCGTCACAACCCACTTCGTGACGGCGTTACAACCTTTAATGACGGCGGCAGCTCGGACGACCCAGCCCAAGATCTAGAATATTTACTTTTACGATGGCGTCGCAATCAAAACGCGACGCCATCGCAATGATTTATCTATATATGCAAATCCGTTTTTAGGGTTTTAAGTATGTAACTTTAGAGTAAAAAAGGGAGATGAACGCTAGTTCATTTGGCAGCTTATTAGGATGATTTTAGGTCTTCAAAACCCTATTATAACTCCTTTAATTCATGTTTTAATCAAGTAAGATTATCTTAATCATTCAATATGTCTTGTTGTTTGATTCATTATTATTCTTGCTCTATCTTTAACATGCTTGGCTAAACTCCCTATTGTGTTCATTTATGATTGTATGAAACATAGAATGTAGATCTTAGTGATGTTACTTGTTGTGATGGATGTGCATGTTAGGATTTAAAAAACCAGCTTTTATCTGTATCGCTGTTGATATGTCTAGGGAAACATGATTGTATAGAAAGGATACCATCGGGTAACAGTCTTCATACTACCTTGCCCCCTAATATGGTTGATCCACTTTTAATATATTTCACATGCATTTAATATACTGTTAGGGGCCTTGTAATAGTCTTCATACTACCTTACTTGCGCGTTGTCTTAATGGAATATTAAATAGACGGTGGGTTCGTGTAATTCGTTCATGACTTAGGAAATAATTATATAGATCATCACAATTGTGACAAAGCAACAACATCAGGAGAAGCAATCTAGGGAGTAATACATGATTAAATGAATACAATCTTTTATTATATTGTTATCACCATTAGTATATTTTATTATTTAGTTTATTAGCTAAAACCAAACCAAACCTCTCAACCATATGATTTTACTGCTTTCTATAAAATATAAAAATACAAAAATAATCTTCTCTCAACCCCTAGAATTTACCTATACTACTACTACAACGATTAGGTACTCTGCCTAGGGAGTTGTAAAACTTCATGTAGAAGTCCCTTACGACAACCGCATCAAAATTCAAAAATTATGGTAGTAAAACACTTCTCATTTTGAATATAACTTTTTCATTTCCTACTTCTAGAGAAATTGACTTCTTAAAGATATTTACCTTAGCGTGGGTTGTGGCTAGCAAGGGTCTTCCTAGAATGATGGGCATCCTAAATTCCTCAACCATGTCAAGAATAACAAAATCAACTAGAAAGATGAATTTATCGATATTTACAAGTAAGTTTTCTACTATTCCTTTAGGGTTGCATTTGGTGTTATCAGCCATTTCGATCACCATGTTAATTGGTTTGAGTTTTCCCATTCCCAAACGTTTATACATAGAAAAGGGCATGATGTTGATGCTAGATCCTAAATCTGCTAAAGCATTATTAAAATCTAACCTTCTAATGGAACAAGGGAGAATGAGACTTCCTGGATCTTGTTCCTTAGGGGGTAGCTGATTTTGGTGAAGAGCAGAGAACCTAGGATTCATTCTAATTTCCTAGTCCTCTTCGGTCTTTGTTTGCCACCAAGTCCTTCATGTGTTTCGCATAGTTGTCTGTTTGCCTAATTTATTTTAAGAGAGGATGGTTTATCTTAATTTTCTTTAGGCTCTCCATAGTTTCATGAACTAATGCTTCTTCCGCGTGATGCTCTAGTCGTCTAGGAAATGGGATTGGTGGCTCATAGGGCTCAACATAATAGCTTACACTTTTCTTTTCCTCTTGGGATACTTGTTTAATCTCAGGTGTAATATCGAGTGTTGCTAGAGCCTCTTCCATTCCTGATTTGTTAGTTTCTTGTCTTTCGTTATTAGAAAATCCTGAGTTAGCAGAAAAACATTCAATTTCCTCGGGGGAATAATAGAAAGGAGTGTATAATGGCAATCCATCTTCAGTAAAGATTGCCTTGCATTCTTCGAACTTTCCACCATTTATTTGTCCTTCAACCTCATTTGTTAAGGTTCTTACCTTCGTCTCAAGACCTTGGATAATCTTGTCGTGAGCCTCATGATTGGTTTCGTATTTTGATAAAATTTCTTTAACCATTCGTCTTGCTCAGCATTTTTCTTAGCCGCTTCTTCTATATATTTATTGATTATTTCGGTCAGGCTTGGTCTCCTCTCACCTAATGATGGCTGGTCGTATCCTGATACTCCTCTTAAATCTACCATTGTTTCTGCTGTTGTTTGGAAAGGGTCTACCAAACTCTCCATATTTAACTTCCTCCTTACTTTTTACTTCCTCTTTGAGAGGACATTCCTTATCAAGAATCCCACTTGAATAGCATGCACATTTTCCCTTAGCTTATTCATATCTCTAACTAGGTTATCCAGTTTGCTTACAATAGCAACGATTCCTTCAGGATTACTATTACTATCTATATTCATGCTAGATGAACCATCATGCCAATTTGGGAGTGGTCAGCCATAGTTTGGATTGCCGTCAATGCCTGAGCAAGTGTCATGCCAGGAATTGGCCCCTGTGAGTCAAGCAATTGGCGGTTCATGGTGCCCAAACCATTATAGAAGATATTTACCTTCTGATGGCTATTGATGTTGTAAGTTGGGCATTTATAAAGCAGGTCATTATACCTTTCCTAAGCTTGGTATAATGTTTTGTCGCCTTCCTGTTTAAAGTTACGGATGTCTTCAAGCTGCTTAGCGGTCTTGGATGGCGGACAATACCTTTGGATGAAAGCTTTCTTAAGGAGATCCTAAGAATCGATGGTTCCTTGGGAAAGTCTATCCACCCACCTTTTAGCGGCTCCAGTGAGTGTAATGGGAAAAACGCGCAGCATAACTGCGTCGTGTGTTACTCCTGGAATGTTGAACAAGCTTACGATGTCTAGAACTCGCTCAACAAGCTCATGAGCATCGTCATTCTTGTTTCCGGAAAAGGTGTCTTCCCTTAATTCTCGCATGAATTGGCTCTTGATTTTGAAATTTACATTACCTCCTATTTTGGGTTTAACCACGCTCGGTGCCTGGTTCCCTTGAGTCAATGCCAAGTATTGCTCCATGGTGAGGTTATCGATAACTCGATCAGCCATTATGTTTCAGGAAATGCATAACAAAAATTAGTACTGGAATAAAATAAATGAATACAAGAAATCAAACTCTAACTAATTTTAGCTCCCCGACAGTGGCGCCAAAAACTTGATGCGTAATTTGTTTTAAATAATATTTGCCAAGTTTTAAATTTATAAAACTCGTCTACCGATACACACACTAACAGGCAGAGAACCCGGTCGTATGTAGTGCATTAGTTGGTAAATCCAAGGTCGTCCCAAGAGCTAAGTTGTATTAGTTTTAATTTGAAATGTGTCGCGGTTTTAAAAATGGTTTTTAGTTGATTAGAGATCTTAACAGAAAATAAATGTAGAAAATAAATTAATTTGAAGACAGTAGGGAGAAAGGCATGCTACCCTAGTTATTTCATTACTAATGCTATGATGTTTATTTCCTGTGCAATGTCTAATTATTATTTTATTAGTGGTTCTAATATCAACAGACCCGAATTGGCATTTGAGGTTTGCTATATACTTCTTGTGATTCTGAATCCCATGCAAGTCACAAAGGTAGGGCAAACAAGTTGCAGTGATTAAACCCCAACTATTCTAAAGACCTGTCTATAACCTAGATAGATTATAAACCCTCTCTGATAGAGTTCTTGCACTTTTTAAGTGTTTAATGTGATAGAGGCGGTCATTTGGTAAATTCCTACACTAGGGATAGATTCCAACCTATCCTAGTTCCCTGTTAACCCCATGTTCAACTAGTCCGTCTAATAACATAACTAACATGATCCAAACCACCCTCAACACTACCAAAACTCAAGGATTAATGAGAGACTAATAGGATATCTAATAAGCGATAATTAGACAGGAAACATTCAACATAACAATGGTAAATTCATAACTAGGCCAACACTAGAAGTGCTTAGCCGCTCATGGTAACAATACAACAAGAGTAAATGAAAGGAATCATGGATTGAATTATTATTATTATTACAGAATGCATTTATGAATGATTAAAGACAAAATTAAGTATAGTGACTTCTCCCTTAGACTTCTGGTGGAATTCTTCGTGTTTTGGAAGTCTTGTTCGCTTTTTGATTCTCTGATGGAAGGCGTGATGCTGATAGTGCCGAATGAGGGCTCTATTTATAAGTATCGAATCCATTACGGCATAACAATTATGTATACATTATGCCGTAACCAAGCGTGTCTTCTAATGCTCCCGGCTTAGATTGTGTTACGGCGTAACCCTTGCGTCGATGTTATGCCGTAATGATGACTAGGATAAGTCATCCTTCTTTGACGGTGCTGGTTATGGCATAAGCATGACGAAGCATTTACGCCATAAATCAGATGCTAACTCATTCCTTCATTAAATTGGTTACGGCGTAACTCCTGCGGGGATGTTACGCCGTAATTTGCCTTGAGTTCATACATTTGCTTGATTTCCACGTCCAAATCTCATGTCTCTTACTCAAATGCTCGTATTCCTCCTGTAAACGAAATATAAGTGATTAAGTATTGTTTTTAGGCATTTATAACATAATCACAAACATTTTTATAGGGAAATTGATACTAAAAAGTATTAACTATTTGATGTTATCACTCAGGAAGCACTTCAAGAATAACAAACAGTGCAAGCTCCCAAGCCTCAAGATGTAGAATAAATCAAGTTTGATTGAAGAACGAAGACCCACGTTCGAGAAAGAAGCAAACGGGAAGCTAAATCAAGAAAAAAGGCAAAAATAATGAAACTAGAATGAATCCATTTGAAAGGCTCCTCTTCCGGGATGTTTTGACCAAAAATCTACTCAAAAGTGGATCCAACCTAACAACTTGAGCATCCAGCCTAACGACAAGAAGCTGAAAACACTAAAAACACATCCAGTCGTTCAACCTGGCCATCTGGTCGTTCGACTGGATTAAATCTGGATTTTACAAAGTTGATTTTAGCACCAAGAATGATCAAGACTATTCTAGGATCATGGAAATTACTAATCCTTAGTCCTAAAGCATAGCATTTAATTTCCTAAGGCTTTGTAACTAGTATAAATAGAGATACATGGGTTTTGATTTACACACATAACTCCAAATAATTCTTCCATCATTTTCTCTCCATCATTCCTAGATCTCACCACTCTCTCAAAGTCAAAATTCCCAGGATTTTATAGAAGAAAGAAGCATCATTTGAAGGTCAAAAACATCGAAGAATCATCATAAATCTTTAAGGCATCAAAGCCTCGTCTTTTGTAATCTTATTACAATCTTTGTAAGACTTTTAATTATGTTTTTGAGTACTATAAATTCTGAATTTATGTCTTTGTTTGCCATGAGTGGCTAGTGCCTTTATGCACTTGATTGAATGATGTTTGTGTTATGAAGATTTTCTTTTGTTTGTGATAACATGTTTTGATTCAATTTCAAGCTAATTCTAAGATCCATCTATGTTTATGTTTCGTAGTGACATTGTTTTATCAAATCAAGAATGTGTTTGATATCCGCTTTAAATGCCATACCTATCACTCGTCACTGTTCTGATTTTTACAACAACTGTTTAGCCGTTATATGCCGTGCACTTTTGTAGGAGTGACGTGGTGTGATGATTTTGGAGGGAAGTGAAAAGACGTTTTAGGAAGGGATATTGTTTGTGGGAGTGCGCATTAAATGCGTACTAGGATACTTAGGAGGCGTGGGTCCCATGACTGTTGGATGACAGTTAGATAAGGAATTTTTGTTCCTTATTTAATATGTTTAGTCACTAACCTAGGACATTTAAGTAATTAAATATTTAGAGCATTTATTTCCTCATTTAATATGTTCCTCAGAGTCATGGGATCATTATATGTTATTAGTGAGAATTATTCAGTTGACAAGTCTTCTTTACACTACACTGAACATTTGAGTTAGGGACCTGACTAATTGATGTTCAGCATACCCACTTATGCTTTTAGTCTGGTGAAAGTGGGTTCATACAAAAGCTTTGTGAAGATATCAGCTAGCTGATATTCACTAGGGATAAAGTGTAATTCGATATCACCTTTGATGATATGGTCCTTGATGAAATGATATCCGATATCAATATGTTTTGTTCTAGAATAAAGAACAGGGTGGTTGGATATGGCAATTGCACTGGTGTTGTCATAAAAAGATGGGTACCATCTTGTACTCTATGTCATACTTATTGAGTTGAATTTTCATCCATAGTATGTTTGCACAACACCCAATAGTAGAAACATATTTAGCCTCAGTAGAGGACATAGCCACTGATTACTGTTTCTTTGCACTCCAACAAACTAACTTCCCACCAAGCAATTGACATGCACCTGAAGTGATTTTTTAATCCATATTGCATCTTGCATAGTCTAAGTCTGAGTACCCTTTAAGATCAAATCTTGAACATTTTGGGTACCATAGACCAAGAGTAGGAGTACCCTTTAGGTACCTAAAGATTCTCTTCACTATAGTGAGGTGTGATTCTTTTGGATTGGCCTAATATTTTGCACATAGACATGTTGAGAATTAGATATCAGGCTGACTTGTAGTGAGATACATCATTGACCTAATCATTCCTCTATATAAGGTCTCATTTACTGGTTTACCAGATAGGTCAGGACCTAAATTGTTTAGAGGGACCATGGGAATCTTCACTAAAGAAATATCAGAGATCTCATATTTTTTCAGTAAGTCTCTTGTGTATTTCTCTTGACAAATAGAGATCCATTTGTCATTCTATGAACTTGATTTGAAATCCAAGAAAATAAGTGAGTTCACCTATCATACTCATTTCAAATTTCTTTGTTATCAGTTTTTCAAACTGTTTACAAAGTTAGTAATTTTTTGAGCCAAATATGATGTCATCCACATACACTTAGACAAGTATCTTCCTCTCAAAACTTTTATCACTCCGCTCTCTAGAAGTCGTTTTATACTCCACTTCAACTTTGTGTTTAGAGATTCGACAAACATATCTTCCCTCATTCCTCGCTTAGAACTATCTTCATTCGAGTCTATCCGTTCAACTACACTTCTTTGAATCTCAGCCAGCGTCCAGCTTCCCAGTACAAGACATTATCTGCTACAGTATTGAGTACTGAGATTCATTAATGAGAGAAGATCTTCAGAAATCCGATGTCGCGCTTCTATTACTGCGTTCTACCATAGCCTCTCTAACACTTTCCTTTCCTATCGGAGTCTACAGACTTGTCCTTAGGTTACACTATACAGAGCCAAAGTCTATCATTTCTTGCATAATCAATTCCTCATACTCCTTTTGTCAAATATAGGTCAATATTCTTCACATACTCCTCACACATAAAAAACCTTACTATTATTCCCCACTCTGACAAAATTTGCCCAACACCTCTCTAACATTCAAGTAACAATTCCTTATCCGATACCACATCACCCTTATCTTCAACACATGATAACATGACGTACAGTATTATTATTCATGTTCGCTTCTTATTACAATCACATAACTGATTACTTTTCGACTATAGACTGTTCTTACTTAAGTTGCTCTAGATTACCTGATTTTGTCTTTAAATAACCTTTCATACTTCAAACCATAAGATTCAACAACCTCTTGAAAAACAACTCTGGTCCCATCCAGCAAGTAGTACCCCAAGTAAAGTTCACATCGGACGCCTCATAAAAACAAATACACATCTCAGAGATTGAATAATGTAAGCATAGACAACGTTACTAGGCAAGATAGAAACACGACTTTATGAGGTACCTAAAGAGCAATCTCTGTCCAATTTTTCTTGCCATCTAATCTCCTAATCACACGATGACCTGTATTTGGTGATTATCCTCATTTTTTTAGGCGACTTTGGATCTTTTATGTCTCGGAATTTGGACCTTTATAAGCCTAATTTCATCTCTTTGCAAATCATTCCACTTCACCACTAGGCAAATGTCTTGGGCTAAGAAATATATTAGGCATAACCAGAGTCTAAAAACAGAAAATATCCATATTACCAATAATATATTCCCAAAGTAATTTTTTTCAGTCACGTGAACCCAGTATAATGATCGTCTTTGACGTAGTAGCAACGAATAGTTTATTCTAATTTTATTACAAACAAAATTCATGAAAACAAAAAAACAATCATTACGATCACATCTTATCATTGATGCGCAACAGTAATACATCTAAATGCAGTCAACTCCATAATCATACTAGTATATAGATATATCCTCCTATGAATCATGATTTATCCATTGTTTTCATTAACATTAACCTAAAATAAACTAAATTTCCGTACAAGACCTTAACAGTATCTAATTTCATTTCTCCTTCATATATATTATAAGGATCATACATACTTTCTACATTATAAAGACCAAAATCATAAGAAATTTCCTCACATTTTATACACTTACACAATACCATGGTTGTAAAAAAAGGAAGTTCTCTTCATTTTAATGCACAATCCCATCATAATAACACATATTTACTCTAATCTCGTACATCCTAAGTATTGAAGTAACTCTTTGTAATACTTTTACCCTAATTACCTCATATTACCTTATTTACCACTACAATTTACTTATACTGTTTAACACTTTTTACCCTTCATGTTTTTACCAACTACACTATACTATTTCATTTAAATTATTAAACCCTACATTTACATATTTAACACTTACCACTAAATACCCCCTTTTTTACTACTTTTTTACTACTCACACTTACCCTCCCCACTCTAACCTAAACCCAAGTATACACACACACCCTTATTACCACTGTTTTAGAAAAAAAAAAAAAAAAAACCCAAAAATTAAACAAACTAAACCAGATAGATCAAGAAAGGACCTAAATAATTTAGATGGGCTAAACCATCATGGGAAACTTCACTAAAGAAATAATCAGAGATCCTCCTCATTAGTTTTTATCAGTAAAGAAGATCTCTTTCATGTGTATTATCTCTTTTCCACTATTTCCTCCAACCTCTAACCACGCTCTTTCATCCGACATTTCTTTCTTCCCCCTCTTGAAACAAATAGAGAATCCATGTTGTCAATCTAATGAAGACCTAGATTTGAAAATCTAAGAAAAATAAGAAGAAAGTGAGTTTCTAAAAGTGAGTAGTAATCAAACAAATTCCAACCGATCAAAAAAAACCCATTCAAAAATTTCTTTTCCTTTCTATTTCTTTGTATCTTTATTATCTAGTTTTTTTTTTTTTTTTGTATAGTGGAGACACGGTTTCAATTTTTTATCTTTTTTTTTTTTTCTTTATTTTCTTCTTTCACCTTTTTTTTTCTTTCCCCATTCATTCTTTCTTTTGCTCCAATTTTTTTTTTCTTTCTCTTTTTTTTTTTTTTTCACCCTCAAGCTGTTTTTACCAAAGTTAGTAATTTTTTTTTTATTTTTTTTTTTTTTTTTGGTTTTTGAGGAGGGGAGGCCAAATATTGATGTCATATACATGCATCATAATCTCTCCAAACATACACTTAGAGACAAAGAAAGTAGAAACATATCTACATCCTCTCCCGTTTTCTTCTCCTATGGTTTTTTTGAAGATAGCGTCCCTGAGGAAGGTGTTGTCACAATCTTTTTTTTTCCCTTAAATCTTTACAAAAACTTTTTCTCTGACTATTTGTTGTTCTGAAAATGAGAAAAAAAGTCTATTTTATCGAGTGTCCAGTAAGAGTCTCTCAACAAACACAATGAAAAGCAGTCTATAATCTAATCAATATTCCTCCTCATCACACATCATTAAATTCAACTCATTAGAGAGTCACAATATCTTTTATTCTCATTAACCAATGACTCAGAGTCTTCTAAGATCTCAAGACTCAACACGTAGAAGTACGCTCAAAATTTAACGAGTGTAGTCTCATCTCAAGTCTCATATATTCTCAATAGTCTCTCTCATAAAATAAAAAACACAATTATTTTCAATTAATTAATATACACGGACCGTCCCACCAAATTACAATCACCAGCGACACCAAAATAGCACCCATCCCACTCATCAATATATAAGCGTCTACATTTCTTCAATCCTCCACCATATCTACACCTATAATATAGTCTCATATGACCTATATTCCATTTGTAATATGTTTTATTTAAGTCTGGTTAATATAGGGACTTGTGAATTTCATAATAAGTCATTGATAGTATGTAATTATATATATGATCAATTCTCATGTTATAAACGGTATCATTATTGCCAGTCTCATAAATTTATGACTCTCCACTCATCATAATATGTAAAAATTTTCAATATAAAGTATATAGAGCTCATAGTCATGAGATTTTATTCCTCATAATTTGCCAATTGTGGTATATATAGATGCAGTCTCATTTTTTTACATTTAGGTGGTTAATAATATTATTAAAATTTATTATAAATCTTAGTGTAAGATGACCAGACTTTGGTGCTTGGTTAGTCATAAAGGAGGGCTTTATCAAGTTCACAGACATAGTAAGGGAATTCACTACTTTCAAAACCAAGAGGTTGTTTAACATAAGCTTCTTCCTTATGTTTTCCATTCAGGAAGACACTTTTGACATCCATTTGATAAACTTTAAAGTTCTTGTAAGTAGCATAGAAAAGGAAGATCCTAATGGCTTCCATCCTTGCTACTGGTGCTAAGGTTTCATCATAGTTAATTCCTTCTTCTCGACTATAACTATGAGAAACCAATCTTGCTTTGTTCCTAATAATAGTTCCATGTTTATCCATCTTGTTCTTGAATTCCCATTTAGAGCCAATGACTGACTTTCCTCTTAGAGCAGTTGCAAGTGTCCAAACTTTGTTTCTATGGAACTGGATCAGTTCTTCTTTCATTGCATCAACCCATCCCTAATGCTTTAGTGCCTTTGAAACCTTTTTGGGTTCAATCTAAGAGAGAAAGTCTGTAGATAGACATTCACTAATTGAGGCAACAGTTAGTTTGGCAGCCATACTTCTGGTAAGCATGCCATCAGTAAGTTCACCAATAATGTTTACAAGTTCAATGTGTTGATCTCTTGACCGCCTATCTTCAGGTACATGATTTAAACTTGTTGATGCATGATGAGTGATGGGAGACTGGGTCATTTTAGGGACTAAAAGTTCAGTAGTGGGTATTAAGGCTTCAGTATTGTCCCTTGAGTAACTTTTTTACCTTCCTTTTTTTCCTTTCCCCCCTCATTCTTTCCTCCCTCCTTTTCTCTTTTTTTCTTTAAATTCTTTTTCCTTTTCTTCTAAATTTTTTTCTCCTCCTCTCTCCACCCTTTCTTTCTCCTCTTCCTCCCCCACTTTTTCCCCTTCTTTTTTTTCTTTTTCTCCCCTTAATTTTTTTTCGCTATTTCCTTTCTTCCTTCCTTTTTACTCTCCCTTCCCCTGTTTTTTCTCCTACCTTTTTTTTTTCCTTTTTTCCTCCTTTGTCTTTCCTTTTACTTTCCCTTTTCCTTTCCTTCCTTTTTCTCCTTTTTCCCCTTAGACTTTTCTTTTTTTTACTTTCTTTTTCTTCCTCACCTTTAATTGTTCGTTTTCCTTCCTTTCCCTTTCTGATTTCTTTTTCCCTTTTCTCTTTTTCTTTCTTTTTCTCCTTTCCTTCTTCCTTCCCTTCCGTTCTTTTCCTTCTCTATTTTCCTTCCTTTCTTTCGCTTCTTTCTTTTTCCTTTTTTCCTCTCCCCTCCTCCTTTGTTCTTTTTTCTTTCCCTTCTTTCCTCTCCCCATTCCTTTCCTCCTCCTTCTTCTATTTATTCTCCTTTTCCTTATCCCTCTCTCTCCTCACCTGTCCCCTCCCCTATTAGGCCTTAGGATCATTTGCAAGTGTCCAAAACACACTTGTTCTATGAAAACTATTCTGTTCGTATTCTTCTTTCATTGCACAATCAATCATCACAACCCATCACCCATCCCAAAATCTTTAGTTTGCCCTTTAAAAAAAAAAACCTTCTTGGGTTCAATCTAAGAGAGAAAGTCTATAGATAAACATTCACTAATTGAGGCAACAGTTAGTTTGGTAGCCATACTTCTGGTAAGCAAATGCAGGCCCATCAGAAAGTTTCACACCACACAATCACCAATAAATTGTTTTACACAAGTTCAATATGTGTTGATCATCTTCTTGACCGCTATCTTCTTCAGTACAATGATTTAAACTATCGATGCATGGATGGTTGATGGGAGACTAGACTGGGTCCATATTAGGGACTAAAAGTTCAGTAGAGGGTATTAAAAGGCTTACAGTATTGTCCCCTTGATTAAACTTTAAGTATTTTTCAGTAGTGGGTATTAAGGCTTCAGTATTGTCCCTCGAGTTAACTTTAGTGATTTGAGTATCATTTTGTTCAGTTTGATCATTTGTCCCTTTAGTGTTGATTAGGTCAAGAAGACCTATAGTTTCCTCATGGTGAGGAGTATTTAGATTATTTAGAGTTATCCCTTTAGGAACATGTTTAAAATCAATGATTTTAGTCAGTGAACGATTTTAAGGCGTGATGTAGTATGAAATGTCAGAATCATTTTGATATTGTTCAGAGGTATCATCCCCATAAAGGTATTCATCAAGAGAATATGTAGATAAATCATTTATCTTAATTTCATCTACTGAGGTGTTGGTGAACCTGATGGCTTCCATACTCTCATCAAAGGTAACATGAAATGTTTCCTCTATTTGTTATCTCCTAGTGTTAATGACTCTAAAGTCTTTAGAGACAAAAGAGTATCCTAGAAAGTATGCATCATCAGCTTTTGCATCAAATTTTCCTAAATGATCCTTATGATTATGAATAAACACAAGACATCCAAACACATGAAAGTAACTGATGTCAGTGATCCTTTTTCTAAATATCTCATAAGGGGTTTTATCATGTCTCTTGACAACGATGGATATGTTCTTAGTATAACAAGCAATTCTTACTACTTTAGTCTAGATTTGCTTAGAGAGTACTTAACCATTCAACATTGTTCTAGCAACTTCAATGAGAGTTCTATTCTTCCTTTCAGCCACACCATTTCGTTCTAGTGTGTAAGGTGAAGAGAAGTTCTGAGAAATTCCTTTCTCATCACAGAAACTCTCAAGTTCCTGATTTCTAAACTTAGTCCCATTATCTATTCTGATTTGTTTTACTTTGATATCATTGGTAGTGCAAATATTATGATATTTAATCTATACGGTCTCTTTATGTTTTGGTGATGACAAACATGTAACTTGTAATACGTAAAGAAGAGTGTGCAAGTCACTCGTAATCACAAATCATCAATGCATACATGCATCAACATCTCTTGACGTCTCAAGTCTATATCAACACGGACATTTGTCTACACCCGACGTAAATCACGTAAGGTATGTACAAACAACATTAAACTTGTATGATGATCAAAGATATAAGTTTTTGTCTTAAAACTCTACATTTTATAAATATGACAAATCAATTTCTCAAAAATTAATTAGAAAAATTATTTTAACTTATAAAGAAATGTTTTATGTGGTAATTATCTCAGAATTCAAATCTGGCCATTTTCCCCCAAAACAAGTCAGAATTTCACCAGATAAATATTTCACCACAAAAAGACAAAAATAGGAGCGTCTGTCGGGGCGCCCCCCTTAAATATTTGGCGGCCCCCTAATATATATGGGACCTTCGTTTTCTGAAAGACAGATTTTCTGCTCCTATAAATAGTGGCTCATTTCCAACTATTTCTTGACCCTTTTGCATAGATTTTTTCAGTTCTTTCTCTTCTTAAATCTCACTACATCTCTCTACATCTTTGATCATTTAACTTGTTTAATCTTGTTTAAATGTGGTTCAATATTCTATCCTTTGCTTATTTCCTCAAGTGCAAAAGAAGAACTTTTGTCATCGTCAATATACAAAGTTATGTAGTCTAGTTAGTCAATTCGTAACATTTGATACATATAGACCGGATCTATGTATTCCATTCTTATGTAGTTGTGTAGATCTGGATAGTGTATAAATCCGGAACTGTTGATGGTGTGTCGGTTAGTATTTTAGTCCTCAAAATATAAGTGTGGGTGGTAGATTGGTTCTAGCTAAGATTAGGACTCGACATCTAGCTAACACGGTTTTTGTGTTTAGGCCTTAAAACACAAGGTTTGTTATGTTGGTCCATAAAACATAACGGGTTTGGTTGTACCTGAAGAAGAACTCGACATCTAGCTTAGTGTCGGAAAATAATGTAAGCAACTTGTAAGGTTTTATCCGCCGAGAAGGGAGCTTGTTGACTATTGAAGAAACTCTCGAGTTGGTGATGACATCAAATAACGTCTATTTTATAGCATCGTTTATCCTACGAGATTAACCCATTTTGTATAGTTATTGCAAAGAATTGTTACTTAATCGTTTATATTTGAGAATTACAGTAATTATGGAGTAATTGGTGAAACATAGCAAAAGGCGCGCATTCTGGAGCTTAAATGAAGATATTTTGAAGATTACTATTCTGAAGACCAATACGCCGTATCCATCATGAAGATACGGCGTATCCGTGCCTGCACTCACCAAAGACCACAAAGGAATAAAGCTCAATACGCTGTATCCAGAGAGACTCAATACGCCGTATCGAAGATATAGTATGTGAATATTCTGGAAGATATCAAACGTGGTCCCTACTCCAAGAAATCCCCAATACGCCGTATCCAACCCATTGGATACGCCGTAAATGAAGCGACACCAAAAATATAAATAGAAAACCTTAAAACGAGTTGTTAAAGTGGCTAAATCATATTCTTGATACCTAAACCACAAAAGTCGATTTTCAGAAGAGAAAAAGAGCAGAAGAGGTCGAGCAACGTATTCAATTCCATAGGAGACATCGTGTAATTCCATATACTTTTGTAATCATTCAGTTTTTGGTATCATTCGTTAACTCGGTTAGTTTACCTTGGCTAAATTATTACTCTTGTATTTATTATGACGTTTGAAGGCTAATACCTTTGGGTATTAGCCATTATTATGAAGATCTGAATGTTTGGTATTTGTTTATAATGATTCTTGATTTATCGTTGTATGCTTGTTTATGTTTATCAATTTATACTTGTTTATGCGCTTTTGTATGCGACATCCATCCATTCAACTGAATCTAGCTAAGTAAGACCAACTATCTAGAGTCCGGGATAACTCTCCATATAGTAATTTATACAATTAGATTAATAGTTACACAAATATTGTCCTTCTAAGTCTGTGTCTAGGATACGCTTCAGGCTTAACTAGTTAATTGGATATTGCCAATGGTTTATTGATCGTGTTGACTAGCAGGTGACCTAGATAATTCAACAAATAACGTTTTAATTCCATTGGATAGTTGGACAAGTGGACTACTAGTGTATAGAATGCTATTAAGCGGTAAGTGGGTAAAGTCTCTATGAGCTAGGGTTTAACAAGATTACCATTGCTTTAATCCTCAAGATAGATTATAATCAGAAACATAAGGAATGCTTTACGCAATGCTTTAATTGAGACAGACTTAATGTGTCTAGTCATAGGATGATGTAACGCCAAAGTCTTAAGAATTATATGCCCATCTCGAGAGAAGAAATCATGCACTAAATAACAAACCACGTTCAAAAAAAAAAAAAAAAAAAAAAAAAAAAAAAAAAAAAAAAAAAAAAAAAAAAAAAAAAAAAAAAAAAAAAAAAAAAAAAAAAAAAAAAAAAAAAAAAATAATCGGATTAATAATGGTTAATACAGTTTTCTTATATAAGGTTCGACCGCTCTTTTATCTTTTGTTAATTAGCTTGCGTGGGTAACAGTTTCTTGAATTGATTGTAGTTACCAACCAAACCGTGCCAGTCTCTCAGGCTGAAAACCCCCCTTTTCCATTAGAATTAGGATTTAGACTGACATAGGTTTAACATAGGATTAGAATAGAATTAACATAGATTAGATAACCAAGATATTAATTAAATTGATAGATTTAACCTCGCTCTCAGTGATCGACACCCTACTTACCACGAAACTACTACCGATCGGGTACACTGCCCGTTAAAGTGTTGTTTTTGGTTGAGTCGGCAAAATATAAATTTAAAACATGAATCATATAAAAAACAACCATACACTACAACACATCAGTTGGGTACTCGGGGAGTGGAGTAGGGCGAAGAGGAGCTTCGTGACTGAACCACTATAAATCATCGTGTCCGGTTTGCATTTCCTTTTACTTATCTCTTTACGCTTATATTTGCATTTATCGCTTTATATTTACATATGCATTACATAGATGATTGTGTGACTTGTAGTTTATATTTCTGTGATTATGTTTGTGTCGTGGATATTGTGTTTATGATTATGGTTATGCTTTACTACTATATGTACAGGTATTGTAGAACTTGTATTAACACTCTTCATATTGTGTCACCATTGATCGGGTATTTGATACAAAAGTATTTCAGTTTTTAAATGGAAATGTATTCATCCCCTCTACGGTTTCCACAATTGGTATCTGAGCCACGTCGCTCTAGTTTTCAAAACAAATGGTTTTTAAAATAGAGTACGATCCATTACCCATAAAAGGGGATTAAATATGAAAAGTGTTTTGTTGCTTGATTCGTACTAATTTTGTTGTTAGATATACTTCGTATAATAGCTTGAAGGAAAATCCTCTAAAAAGAGTTTGGAGATGTCAACATATTGTTTTTTAGTCATAAGAATAGATATGGCGTCTAAAGCACGTATTTTATGTGCTGAAACAAATTTCTGACATCCTACGTCCTTTCATTAAGTCAGCAAATGATTTTATACAAAAAACGAATTTTTGGGTCACTGGTGGCGGTCCCCAAAATGTTAGGACATACCCTAATATATCTGGGGGCCGTCACCTTTCAGGGGTTCGTCTGTCTATTTCGTCAAAATTTCACAAACTTTGAAAATTCATATAAAATCAATTGTAAGTTCGTAGAAGTCGTGCCACCCGCCATTTTAAAGGTAATTGAGTCTAGTTTCATTTAAAAATACTTCCAAGACTATATTACAAAATTAAGTAAGTCAGAAATGCAAAATACTACATAGTGGTCAAAACTTTGTGTTTCGTTTTAACGTAAAACTTGTATTTTACCTTTTCCTTCGAGTCGGGCATTTCTAGTTGGTGGTGTATCTTTGAAAAATAGTGTATTTATCTTTTCAAAATATGGATCTTAATTAATCTTTTGAAACGGGGAGGAAACTATTTTATTTTCAAGTAAAATCAAGCAAAGTATACATCGTTGTATCTAATACACAAAACGAAGACGAATATCTTTATGTGTATGCTAAATGATTATGTGTGTTTACTTGTATCTTAATTTTGTTAATATATATAATTAAGTGATCATTGCTACTTGTAATTGAGCTACTTACACTTGTGCCATGTACGCTATTTGTGTGTTACTAGTTTTCCAGATTATGCCTAATAGGAATTACGCTAGATCTCTTGCGTTAAGTTGCGATATTATTTGTGCATTGCATACAGGCATAGATAGCTATATTTACAAATGTTACATAAATATCCTTTAAATCATTTTGAGTGTAGTAACCTACTTAGGATTGAGAATTCAATAGTGTGTCAAGTATGTTGGATGATAATGTCATAAGATCACACTTTAAAACCCGTCGCTAAAATACTTCCAACACGTTAAGTCTCTTCCAACAAGATGTCTAAATCTTTTCATCGTCTTGCTTTGTTTGAGCTTGGGTTGGTTAAACAAAAGAAAAGATTGTATTAATACATTAGTATTTAAGTAAAAGAAAATGTATTTTTAAACTTTGCTTGTGCTTGCATTGTTCTAACACACACACACATAATTATACTTTTTTTAATAAAATATAGTATTTTACAAATTATGTGAGTTGCATAAAAATGGTTAGGAAAATTATTCATATACTCATAAAATGTCAAAAACTATGCATACTATACTTAACAACAAATAGTTTTTCGCACAAGCAAAATATATGACAATCTTGAAGTAAGAAATTAACTTGTCATAATTCATTAACCTCACACGTACAACTAATCTTAGGATTAATGGAACACACTATGAAAATCTTTATTTGTTTTCTTTTAAAAAAGAGTGTTCGTGAGGGTCAAGAAAGATTTTGAATATATATTGTTGGGAATTAAACTCATTAGACTTAGTACTGCCAAGTCAAAGTGTTAGTACTGCTTAAGTCATAACTGGCAGTATAAACCAGTTAGTACTGCTAGAAGAATGTTAGTACTGCTAGGTATAAGTTAGCACTGCTATTACTAAACTTAACACTGCTGAAGGGATTTATACTGCTGATAAAGACTGAAGACTGCATGAAGATAAAGACGTGTGAAGAGGTAAAGACGTGTTAAAAGATATGTATTAGTTATCTTGTATATTCTATATATTTAGAAAGATATGCATATAAGCTTAATGTTTTTAGAAGATTCATAGTTATCTTGTAAAGGACTCCTTGGTGTATAAAAGGAGATCCTAGGTTATGGTTTAGATACACATCAATCAGTCTTTCTTTGTAGCTTCAAGGTTGTAAACCCTAGTACTAGACAGAGTACTCGTATTATTCATCATAACAATATTGAAGCTTTTTGGTTATATTCATTGTTCATTCATTCTACTGCATTACAGTTTACTATTACATTGATATTCTTCTAAGTACTAAAGAGTAGATTCCGCACACTCTTAGTATCAACAAAGTTTCTAACATAGTTGTCTTGAATCTATTCAATACAACTAACCCTTTTACAAGGTTTGCAAGATCTAGTTAGGATCAATAAGTGGTATCAGAGCCTTGTGTTTTGAAACTTTGATCTAGAAGTTATGGAATTTAAATCTGCACAGAGTAACACTACTGCTAAGCTACCCATACTAAAACTAGGTGAGTATGAGATGTGGGTGATAAGAATCAAGAAATACTTCCAGGTACAAGACTATGATCTATGGGAGGTCATAGAGAATGGTAACTCATGGGTATCTATACCATAAATAGCACAAGAGAATGGTACTTCTGTTACAAAGATGTCAGTACATGTAACTGCTGAAGAAAAGACTAATAAGAAGAATGATGTGAAGGCTAGAAGCTTGCCTCCTGAGTGGAATACTCATGTTGTAGTCTGGATGAATAAGGCTGATATTGAAATAATGAGCATTGATGATTTGTACAACAATTTCAAAATTGTTGAATAGGATGTAAATAAATCTGTTGGTGCAAGTAGTGGTGCTTAAAACTTAGCCTTTATGACTGCTCCAAGCACTAGCAGTACTAATGATGTTAATATTGCTAATCCTGCATATGAAGTTAGTAC
>BQNB010057479.1:0-38195 GCA_026074375.1 Tanacetum coccineum | reverse complement strand
CTTTTCTCTTATCTCTTTTCTACTTTTTTGCTTATTGGTATAGCTTAAGTTGTGAAATGGATTAAGCTTTTGGGATAACAATATCTCATACACATCTCTTAAACGGTACTAACTATTTTCTACTAACAGTACTAACTATTTGATCAGTACTTACATTTTGTACTGTCGGTGCTAACTATAACTATCAGTACTAACTATTTGTACTGTCGGTACTAAGTTAGGAAAACATAAATCCTAACATATAAGTTTTATGAGACCTTTTAGGTGTCCTGTAACTATTCTTAATACCTTAGATCCCTTAGGCAAATTTGATGGAAAGGCTGATGAGGGGTCTTTGTTGGATACTCTATAAATAGCAAAGTTGTTAAGGTATTTAACACTAGAACTAGGAAAGTAGAGGAAAACCTGCACATAACCTTTCTTGATAACAAACCTAATGTTGCAGGGAATGGACCAGATTGGCTCTTTGATATTGTTTTACTAACAAACTTTATGAATTATGAGCCAATTACTGCAGGGAATTAAACTAATAAGAATGCAGGTATTAAGGAAAATACTCAACAATATATTCTGCTACCTTTACTTTATAACAGTCCAAAGAGCTTAAAGGATGCAGTTGCTGATGATGCTAGTAAAAAGACTAATGAAGAACCAGCAAATGAAGGTGAAAGAAATGGTCAAGAGAAGGATGGAGGAGCTTCAAATAAAGAAGATGACCATAATGTGCAAGATTTCAGAGTTGCATTAGATAATTTACTTGTTCAACAAAAGGAAGGTTATGCTAACAGCACTAATAGAGATTGTATTGTTAGTCCATCTATTAGTACTACTGAGTAAAGTTTTACTAATGTTGATGATCTTACTACTAATCCTTTTATGCTTGATTTGGAGGATACTGCTGATCTTCTAAATACTGGTATCTTTAGTGGTGCATATGATGATGAAGATGTGGGTGTAGAGGCTGATCTTAACAACTTGGAAACAACCATGAGTTTCAGTCCTATTCCCACAACTAGAATTCACAAGGATCATCCTAAAGAACAGATCATTATAGACATAAATTCAGCTACTCAAACAAGGAGGATGATCAAGATGTCTGAAGAACATGCTATGGTCAGTTACATTAACAAGCTAAGGAGATCAAATCACAAAGATTATCAAAACTACTTATTTGCCTGTTTTCTCTCTTAAATTGAACCCAAAAAGGTGATCCAAGCTTTGATAGATCTAAGCTGGATAGAAGCAATGCAAGAGGAGCTTCTGCAATTTAAACTTCAAAAGGTTTGGACTCTGGTGGATCTTCCTAAATGTAAGAGGGCTATTAGAACTAAGTGGGTATATAGAAACAAGAAAGATGAGAGAGGAATAGTAGTAAGAAACAAGGCAAGACTGGTTACACAAGGTTACACCCAAGAAGAAGGAACTGATTATGATGAGGATTTTGCTCCTATTGCTAGAATAAAAGCAATCAAGTTATTTTTAGCCTATGCATCATTTATGGGGTTTATTGTGTACCAGATAGATGTGAAGAGTGCCTTTTTATATGATACTATTAAAGAGGAGGTGTGTGTGTGTGCCAACCTCCTGGCTTTGAAGATCCACAATTTCCTGACAAAGTTTATAAGGCAAAAAAAGCTTTATATGGTATACATCAAGCTCCTAGAGCCTGGTATAAGACTTTGTCTACCTACTTATTAGAAAATAGATTTAGAAGAGGGCTTATAGATAAGACTTTGTTTATCAAGAAGAGCTGATTTGGACTGTCAATTCTTATGTTGTAATCCATGGCAATTGATTACGCATTTTCAGCTGTGTGGGTGTTTAAACCCAACACTCGAATCCCTTAAAAACAGTTTTGATGTTCATCATATTTGTGCAATAAACTTTTTGCACCTCAAATCTTCACAAAAAATTTTAAAATTTTTTTCAAAAACAACTTTTTAACTAACAGTACTTTCAACAAGGTACTGATTGTTTTTAAACTAGCATACATTAAAACAAAGTACTGCTTTGTTCGACGAGTTAACGTCTGTTTATCAAAGTAAGATAATATAAAAAGAAAATTTTATAAATCATACCAATGTTGTAAGAATTGTCACCAGCTTCAGTTTGTCCACAAGATGAACAAATGTATCAAAGTAATTCTGTCTCATTCCTCCATCATCAACTCCACATGATCTAGCATCCTTATCATCAACTCTCTTGATAGAGGATATCTTCTTTCAAAGCCCGCATGTGAATCTAGTGCCCCTTCCTAACTCTAGTGTATGCACTCCTAAGATTCATGAAACCTCCATCTTATGATTCCCATTCCATCTTGTATCCTTCCAGAAGTCATCATCACTTATTCAGCCGTCCCCAATAATGGTTAGATCCAACCTAGAACCATCAAACCTAATGCCGGTTGGAGGAATGTGCTCATAATAGTCTTGAACAACTCATATAGGCGATATAAAATCCTGTCGATCTAAGATATACAGTATCTCCAATAAAGGTATCAAAAGCCCTGAAGTGATATTTGCTCTTGAATGATGAGATACACTCCATCAAGGTCAATCATAAACTTGGAGCTCTGTAATCATGGAGATTCCTTCTAATGACTCCTCAAACTTTCTGCATTCTTTCAAAGTCTACAATCCTAAATAGTTTCCTTCTAAGCTCATCAATGTTTCTGTTCTCAACTTAGGCTTCTTTGATGGCTGTTCTTCACAATTGTACTTTCCTTTCCTTAAGAGTCTTTTTGCTTCTCTTTTCCTTCAACATCTTCCCTTTCTTTCTCTGAATTACACATTGGAATAAAGTCTTTGAATTGTCTTTAATATATGCTTGAAACTTTGTCATACAATTCCTTCATCTGTAGATACTTAAGATTTTTTGCAAATTTTTGTATCCTTGACTTTTATAAGAAATTCATCATTTGATTAATTTCTTGAAGCAGAGAAGTAGGTTTCCTCAAAGTGGTCTTTGGCTTTGTTTTCTTCAATTCTTCAAACCTTTTTCTTTCTTCTTCTGCATTCCATTCAGCTTGAATTTTTCTAGCAACCTCCTCATCATCTTAGTCCCAATGCTTGTCTGATCTTTGAAGAGTTAATTCTTATTTTTTTTAGGGTTCCTTCTACCAAGATCCCTTTTGCCTTTATCTTCGGGTCAGTAGCTTGAGATGGATGATGAGGTAGAATAGAGATTTATGGGACCAGAATGTTCAAACCTCTTGGTCTAGAAAAGCAACAATAACTTCAACAACTTTAAAGTTGTACTTCAGATTCCATAAACTTTAATTGGACGAAGTGGGCCTTGAAGGAACCTGCTTCATCATCAAATTTAGGTCCTGGAGTAATAGTACCTTGTCTAGCAGTACTCTTTGAGTTGTCTCCAAAATCCCAGTTCTTCTGTTTCACCACGCTTTACATTAGAAGCTCTTTCTCCCAATATTAATTCATCAGACTCATCCCTTTTTCTTTCCAGAATCAGGAGTAACAGCAGCATCTTTTATCAACATATCACAAAGAAATGATGTGTTTGTATCTTCTTCTTGAACATTGTGCTCTCAGGACAAAGTTCCTTCATCCATATTCCTCCCCAATTTGACGGAAGACACTTTCTTCTATGCTTCGTTCTTCGTCTCTTTTGCTTCTTAAGGAGTTTTGATTCTCTACCCAAAAAGCATCGATGCCTCGAACTACCTGGCTTGATACAAATCGAATTTTGGACAGTTTCTTAGCTTGGCTTTTGAGCTTGATTATTTGTATAGGCTTGAGAAAGGGTATTGCCTCTAGAGTCCTAACTTCCCTTTTCAAACATATATATACTTAAAATCCCTCATCTCCTCCAGCATGTTATGAGACGCACCTGTGGGAGTAAAATCATTGGGGATTTAGAATAGAAGCATACCTATATCAGCAGTACCATTTAAGGTAACAGTACCTTGAACTGCATCAGAATCATGTGGTGTAGCAGTACCAAAGGAAGGAAGCAGTACCCTTGTACTTAAGCAGTACGTTGAGATGAGCAAACTTTGAGTTTGGAGTGCCTTGAGCATTCCCATTTGCAAACTTGCAGCCCTAGAATGAGGACTAGTACTATGTTCTTCCTCCTCTGCCAATGCTGTTACTACCTCTAACATAGATGGAGTCAAAGGTGTAATCCTACACGAGAACTTAGTACTATGCTTCCTCATGAATGTAAAAACACTAAGAAGGATGTGAAACGGATGGATAAAGTCCTGAGGTCCTGTCTACTGTCCCTCTAACTGCATGTCAAAAACAATTGAACTAACCTAGGAATACTTAAGAAACAGGTGAACCATTTGAAATATTTCCAAGCATCCCATTTAGAATCATCAAGGAGAAATTAAACTTTTGGTTTGTGGCTAGACCTACAAGAGCAGAGGCAATGTTTGTCCCAAATTGTTCCCATGAAGTGCTCTTAAAGAACTTAAACAGTGGATAAAGACATGGAACTCAAATACTTCCCCTGTTGGCTAAATAGAGGTTTATAGAAAGTGATTTTTGCAAAGTTACCCTCGGTATCCAATATCTCAGAGCAAGTCCCAAATAACCTGCTTATGAAAGCAATCCACACATGTTCATCATCAAAGATTAGTCATCGGGCTAAATGGTTCTTCAGAATCAAAATCTTCTTGCCAGCTACCTTGGCGCGTATGTGAGGTACGTCATTGATCACTTTGAGAGAAGCTGTAGCCCAAAATTGTTGAAGCCATGGACCAATAAGATCAGGATCAACCAACAACGAGTATTTAAATTAAAGCACCCATGTAGAAAGTCGATGGATTTGATAAAAATCACATCCTGCGCCGGTCTTTCCACACACGCAATCATGTTGTGTTTGTTACAAGTGCGAATGTTTGCCATTTGAAGGGAAATTAATGTGCGTCGGAGGTTGTAATTTAAAAAGTTATGAAAGAAAAGAGATAAAGTGAGAGAAAAATGCAATGCAGTTGAGTATTTAAAGGGTTGTGGTTTTGGATAACTTTGAAGTTACCGTTGGAAAAACGTTTTTAGCAGCAAAAACTACGTTTTACCCGTTGACCCGAACGTTAGACACAGTACTGTTGTTTGTCTAAGCATACTTTCAAAGACAAGCATACTATTGAGTGGCTAAGCAGTACATTCAACTTAAAAAGATGTCCAACTCAAATATGTGCAACGACAACCCTGCAATCTTGCAAAATATCTCTTCAAATCATCAAACCTCTAAAAAATCATTCATAGCCTCCCCTCAAAGGTAGCTAGAGTGCTTCCAAATATCCATTCTACCCAAAACAGTACTTTACATGATTACCAGTACTTTATATTGATCCACCTCAAATCGAGCTATGGTGGTTCATCATCCAATTGTAACCTGACCAAAAAGTAAATCTTGTCAAGTCAAAGCCTTTGTGAGTAAATCTGCTACATTGTCATCAGTAAGAACCTGACCTACATTAATATTCTTTTTGCTCATAACAATCTCGAATGAAGTGATGTCGAATCTGAAATGCTTGGTCTTTTGAGTGAAAAACAGATTCTTCAGACAATGCAAAAATGGTGCTCTCATTGTCTATATGATTTCAGTGTACATAGTCAGGGTTAAATCCATAATCAAGTAGTTTGGATTTTGATCCAAAGTACCTTAGGCACAACAACATGCAGTGCTACATATTCTATACTGGCTTCTGTAGAGGAGAATAGCTACAATTGTTTGTTTCTTTGCATGCCAAAGACCAGTCTTTTTCCAGATAAAGACATCCTTCGAAGTTGATCGACATCAAGATTGTCCCCAGCATAGTCACTATCGAAAAAGCTTCAAAGTGAAAAGGAGATCCTTAGGATACATAAACCCAATTTATGTTTAATGTTTGAGGTACCTAAGGAACCTTTTGACACATGTATATGAAAACCTTGGAGTGACTGAAATCTGCACAAAGACAAACAGCAAACGAATAGTGTCTGTTCTTGAAGCAGTTCAGTACATGAGACACCCAATCATAGACCTATAAAATGTACATCAACATCTTCACTCTTCTTAATCTTTTCTAGAGATTTAAGAGCTCAATGGGGTGGAGCTGGCTTGATGGTTCTAAAGTCAAATGTAGTGAGAATGATCTTTCACAATTTTGTCTTGACTTAGAAAAAAACCAGTAGAAGTTTGCTTGACTTGAAGCCCCAAAAAGAAAGTGAGTTCACCACCATAGAACTCATCTTGAATATCCTTTTTGCATAAGATCTTAAAATCCTTCACCATAGAAGACTTTGGTAGACAACCAAAATGATATCTCAACATATTACCATGTACCAACAGATATCTCTTCTATCCTATCTTAATAAACAGAGTTTTATTCAATAGCCCCTCATCCAATATCCTGTTTTCAAAAGAAAAGTGGAAAGTCTTTCATACCATTCACTTGGGGACATGACTCCCGGCCATAAATTGCCTTGACAACCTCTGTAGACCTTGTTAGGATGAGCAGATCTTCAAAACCTGGAGCTTGTTTGACATACACTTCATCTGTGATGTTGCATTATAAGAATGCACTCTTGACCATCCATTCAGATAGACAATGAGCCCATGAAGCATGCAAATCAAAAAGATTCTGATTGCATCAATTCTGTGCAACTTGGTGCAAACACACGAAAAATTCATCATAATCCACTAGCATCTTCTTGTCTGTACCCTTTGCAACTAAGGCTGCTTGTTTCTTGATAATAGTAACCACCGTTCATTCTCTCTTGTTTCTAAAACCCATTTAGTTCCAATCACCCTCTTGCCTTCTGTAGGTCACATAACACCCATATACCTCTTGGTAGCTTGAATTGAAGTAGTTTTTCCTTGCAATCCTTCAGAGACCTCAACTTCATCTGCTAAAGGCTTAGAGACTTCTTAGGTACCTCTTGAAGAAAAAAAACAAAGCAAACAGGCATGTTTGATGATCTTTGTGTTTAGTTCTGTTTTTGTTTGCATATAAAAGAAGCAAATGCTTTGATGTGGTATTTAAGTACTGTCTTTGAAGCTATCTTCTTGTTTGAACCCGGCAGTACTTTTGCCAATAAATTTGACTTTGAGGATGACCTTATGAATTCTAAGTGTGGGAAGTAGAGGGAACATCAAATGTAGGATCCATGTTGTTGTAGCAGCTATCTACGCCTTCCTCAGCATAAAAAAAAATCAAAAGAGTTGTAGAGAAAAACAACCAATCTTTGGAATATCATCATCATAAAAAAAAAAACAGAATTTGTGGTGTATTACAGTAACATTGTAGGAGGTTTTTAGCAGTACTTAGAGTGAAAGTACTAGTCACAACACTCTTTTCCCTTGTCAAGTGCTATTCTCTTCTTTCCTCTTCAAAAGCATTCCCCTATGAGCATCATTATCGGATTTTAGCAAGAGTTTCCTTAGATGCATCAAACTTACAAGCTCATCATGAAAAACTTGTTCTTCATAGGATAAGAACCATCTTTGTCAGCATACGTTCCTCGAAGGCTTATTCTGAGCTGCGAAGAATTTTGGACCAAGAACAACTGAGCTGTTTAGAATCATTCTAAATCTTCCATCATCATCACAAGATATCCTTGTTCTTTTGAATCAGCATAGTTTTCTTTCCTTACAGGAATGTAATTCATGGATGGAGTTAGAAGTTCAAGATCAAACATCCAATCAGGACCTTTTCCCTTTTGATTCTCCTGATTCTCAAGAAAGTTTACATGAAGACAGTCTTGAACCTTTTTAGTGACCCAGTTATAGACTCAAAACCTTTTGCTGTTAGTAGAACGTATCCCAATAATAGCCTTCTTCTGACATTTCCATCAAACTACCCAAATGATCTAGAGAATTAATATAGTCAGAAGTGAACATCCAAAAGGTCTCATGAAAACTGATTGTTTGAGATCTTCCCATCAAGATTTCATAAGGAGTCTTCATTTGAGGTTTAGTCACCAAAACTCTATTAAGCACATAACAGGCAGTATTGACTGCTTCAGCCCAAAATTGAATAGGTAGAAGGGAGTCTGCTAACATAGTTCTAAAAAGCATCTTCAATGAGAGTCCTATTTCTTTCTTTCTGCACACCATTTTTGCTGTGGAAGTGCCTTGCCAATGCTATAATCTCTCTTGATATTCCTTTCTTAGGCAAGCAAAAAACATTCATAATTGATTCGTGAACCTGTTCCATGTCACACCTGATGACTTCACTTATGTCATAGCTGTTTTCTAAAACCCACATCAAATCATAGAAGCATATCATATTTTCATCTTGTAAGCCAAGGAAAAATACCCAAACTGAATTTACTAAAGTTATCAGTGACCACCAAGCAGTACTTCTTCCTATTTACACTCTCCACTGAAACAGGTACCAAACAAATTCCACATGGAGCAATTCAAGAGTTCTCTGACAGTTCTATTCTTCAATCTTCTTGCAAGATCCCTGTGCTTTTACCCCCTTTCTACATGCCAAACATAGTGATCAGCTTGAAATGTCTTTGAAGGTAAACCCCTAACCAGATTGCCTATAAACCAACTTGTGATATTTTTTGAAGTAGACATCCCCCAGTCTTTCTGTGCCATAGGACATTCTTCATCCTCTGTTGCCATTTGCAACCAAACAAGTGATAACCACCAGAGAGACTAATATTCTTTAGATCCCAGCTGTATACCATCATTCTTTCTAGGAGCACAAAGTACTACCAGTTCACAGGTCTTCATCACAACCTTAAAACTTGGAGATAGGATAAGAACACATCCTTTGTCAGTGAAGATTACATTTAGCTTCATGTCCAATTAGAAACAGATAAGAGATTGCACATAAAGCTCTTCCACATAGCTAACTTTCTCAAAATCTAAGCATGATGTCTTAATGGTTCCTTTTCCTGAGATTCTTCCACCTTTAGAGTCATTTCCAAAAGCCACATAACCACCTTTGAACTCTTTAAAATCAGACAACTTGTCTTAGTCTCTGTCATACTTCCAGAGCATCCACTGTCGATGATAAGCATAGTCCATGAGATCTTCTTCTGGATTGCCTGGACAAACAATTCAATTTCAAAGAATAACTCTATTAGGGACCCAAGTCATAACTGACTTGGATACCCCTAATGGAGTTACATACTCAAATTGCTTTGAGTTGTAAGATCCATTATCCAATCACAAAAACTAGATAGTTCCATTATGGGTCTCATGTTTGTTTCTGGGATTTCTCATTGCATTCTTTTGACAGTTTATGGAATTACTTCTTTGGAATCCAACAGTCCTTCCTTTTCTTTACCCCAGATAGATTTCACAATTTTCTTGGGTCTTTGTGGTCTATGAGGAGTCCTTGTGGTAGAAACCTGATTATGTGAATAAGCTTGTAGGTTCTAGGTCTTATGTTATCCATCCTTGGATGATAAGGTCTACCAGTACTTTGTGAAAGTACTGCTGTAGGTACTTCTGGTCCTGGCAGTACTTTCCAATCCTACCCTTGTAATCCTTTGCTGATGGATAAAAGTACTTCCTTTGGGAAGGGTAACCTAGATTTCTGAAGAATTACTATGGTTCACCCTATTGGCGTTGTTATCCACACTGATCTTGTGTCCCCTTGAAACCCGTGTTCCCTTCAGGTTTATGAGTTTTGGGTTTGATTGAAGGTTCTTTCATGTAGAATTACAGTCCTTGATAATGATTAGGACTGTAACATACAAAACAAAATTTACCCCCTATGTTCCCTAGTCACCTTTGTCCTAGATTCTTGACCATACTGAGTGTTGACTGTCTTGGAGTGACTTGTTTCAAAAGATATTTTACTATTTTCTGTGCCAAAAAACAATGTTCTATTTGAATTTTAGAAACATCAGTCACTTCATCATCACTATCCACCCAATCTTCAATATATGACTTTAATTTATCCCCTATCAATTTCTGGTTGACTAGACTTTGTATACTCTGATTAAGGACCATTATTTCCTAATGGCTAGTTCAACTATCCCTTAAAAGAGATATACTTTTGCCTAGGTGGTATGATAGTACCTGTTGGTGGAGTGACAGAATGAAATCCTTTATGTCTTTAGGATGTTTTAGAAGGGTATTAATACTGCCAGCTTTGATCAAACTGCTAGTATTAAAATGAGTTTGTACTGCTAGCATTGTGCGATATCGGATAAAACACACAGTTTGGTTCTCGGATAGTTTGTTCTTAGCCTGATCTATGGATAGTGGTTTTGAGAATTGGCAAGCTACAAGGGATAGGAGAATTTTCAGGTGTTGGTTTCATTTCAACACAACAAATGGTAATCAATTCACCATGTCTAACCGACACTAAGAATTGGCTATTCCAGTGCAAACGGCATCTGGTAAAGAATTCTCAAATCCGTTGATAGCTGATAGTTTGCTAAAAACTATATGGTTCTCAACTCACCATGCTTCACAGTTAAGAGTTGGCTAGTCCAAAGCAAACGGCTCTTGGTAAAGACTTCTCAAATCCGTTGATGGCTGATAGTTTGCCCAAAACTATATGGTTATCAATTCACCATGTTTTATTATGAAGAATTGGCTATTCCGGGGCAAACGGCAACCGGTAAAGAATCATCAAATCCGTTTATGGCTGGTAGTTTGCCAAAAACTATACATTTCTGTGATTCACTTCAAAGTGATGAGGATAGTTTTGAACTTATTGAATTGATGATTCTTTGTACCAATTTTCTTACCATGGTTCAGAGACTTTAAAAACCACTTATCTGATAATGAAGAAAGTTTGGGTGATGATGCATCCAAACAGGGGAGGATTGATATTGGTGATATTGATACTGATGCAGAGATTACATTAATTGATGAAACTCAGGGGAGGATAAATGATATTGTTGCTGATGAAGATATTACCCTGATTCCTAAATTAATCATAAAACAGCTTAAGATGTAAAGAAGTGTTTGGAAGCATCCTCCTGGAGATTAAGAAGCTTTTAATGAAGAAACTTGATGATTAATCCAGATGAATATCAAGTTTAGGGGAGGATTGTTGGGAATTAAAAGTCTTCTTAATACTGTTAAATATTAATGCTACTAGTCAATGATAAAAGAGAAGTTTCAACTAGAGATTGAAGACATTAATGATGATTGAAGACATTAATGATAATTGAAGACTTTATGTTGATTGAAGACATTAATGATGATTGAAGACTTTATGTTGATGAGAAGTTTAATTGAGGTAATTAATGTTGATTGAAGAGTTACAATTGATTGTGGAAAGTATTGAATTCAATTGATTAATGTTGACTACATAGTTAGAAACATATTGAATACTTAGTTATGGTAATTAATATGGTTGACTAGATATGTTAGGAAAATATTGTAAACCCTAATGGACTTCTTGGTGTATAAAAGAAGGTCCAGGGTGTAGAGTTAGACAATAGAATTTCAATCCATACAAGTTTTGTGAGTCATATAGAAATCTGTAACCTAGGCAGATTCAAGTTATAATACAAAGTGTGAGTTTGATATAAGATCTCTTGTGTTTTCTTAATATTGTTCTTCTTAGCATTATTGATTAGTTTCCGCATAATCAATAGTGTTCAATCTGTTGCTCTAGATTCATCTAAAGTAGCAACCCTTTGCAAGCTATAGGTTCTAGATCTATTCAAAAAGGGATCCAACAGGGAAAACTTGAGCAACGGTGAACGGTCCGGTCCAACGGGTTTTGAGCTTGCCCGAGAAGATCTTTAATCGATAATTGAAGAGAAGAACTCAATCACCAACGTTGAAAACATGGTTTTTAATCTTGAAGTCATGAATCTTCTTCATTTTCTCTTTGTAGATTAAAGATTCTCGTAGGCTTGATCACGAAGTTCATTTAATTCATTCATTTGAACCTTTCGGTGAGCACCCACGGTCTTAAGGTGAAAATTACAATGTTTCAAGGCCCAATAGGCCTTGTGTTCAAGTTCGATAGGAAGATGACAAGCCTTTCTGTACACTAACTTGTATGGAGTGCACCCGATGGGTGTTTTGAAAGCGGTACAGAAGGCCCATAAAGCATCGTCTGTAGGATCGATTTTCCTTTATGAAACACTGATATACTGTCAACTATGCGGAATCTAGTTGGCAGTACTTAAGAAGAACACACAATAGTTTCTCAAACGATTTCTATTATAAACCTTTTGAATCTGCCTAAATTGCAGATCCCTAATACAATACTAATAATTCTTAACTCGTGTTTTTCTATATCTTAATATCTTCCTAGAGATCCTTTTATACACATAAGGATAACCTCTAGTAGATGTACAGTCCTTGTATGACATAAACACTAATCAATACTAATCATTAAACTAACTGTTACAAGATAATTACTAACATAACCATTTAAATGATAATCCTTTAAGATTCCTTTATCCACGGCAGTACTTCGATCTTTGACTGGCAGTACCTTGACTTTCTACTTAGCAGTACTTTGACCTTTTGCTTAGCAGTACGTTGACCGATTGACTTGTTTTTCCCAACATCGTCTAACTTATCGGACCATGAAGTACGATTTTCGCCTATGGTCCTTTATAAGATACGTTTCAAACCACGATTTGAAACCTCTACTTGTCTACTCGTTTGTGGATAATACGTGGTAGAAAGACGATGAGTAACTCCATACTTAAGCATGACCTTTGCAAATTGGTCATTGCAAAAATGAGTACCGCGATCACTAATAATAGCACGAGGAGTTCCAAATCGGGCGAAGAGAGATTTTAAAATTTTAACGACAATTCGAGCATCATTAGTGGGGAGCACTTTTGCTTCAACCCATTTAGACAAATAGTCAACAACTACAAGAATGTACTTGTTTCCTCAAGAAGACGAGAATGGGCCCATGAAATCGATGCCTCACACGTCAAAGATCTCGCATACTTAAATTGCATTTTGAGGTATTTTTTTGGTAAGTCATTATTTAACCATAAAAACGGGAGTTGATTTTGTCTTTACCTTGTAGCCGTTTGCTCAGGACTAGCCAACTCTCAGTAATAAAACATTGGTGAGTGAGGACATATAGTTTTGAAGCAATACTATTAAAGCTCCGCACGGATTTTGAGTCCTTTTACCAAAAAGCCGTTTGCTTTGGAGTAAGCAATAATTCAGTGTAATACTCATGATGTTTTGAATCACCATACAATTTTTGGGTAAATTGTCGAACCTCAACAGTTTTGTAGAAGCTGTTCCAAATCTGGTTTTGAATTGACTAGTCATTATTATGTTTGTATTACATGGTGAATTTCGATTAACATTTGCCTGTGTCGGTGTTTAACCAACACTCAATCCCTTAAATCAGTTGATGTTCAAATATTTGTGCATTAATCCTTTTTGCATCACTCAAATCTTAACAATATTTCAAAAAACAACTTTTTACAACTAACAGTACTTTCACAGGTACTGTTTAGTTTTTAAACTAGCAGTACTTTAACAAAGTACTGCTTTGTCACAGTTAGTGTGTTTATCAAGTATAGATATATATATAAAGAAAATTTTGATAAATATACCAGATGTTAAGAATTGTCACAATCTTGCAGTTGTCACACAAGTAGATGAACAATTGTATCAAAGTAATGGCTGTTATTTCTCATCTTCATCTTCCAAGCCTTGATTCTAGCATCTATTTATCATCAACCTCTCTTGATAGAGGATATCTTCTTTCAGCCAGCATGTGATTCCCATAGCGTGCATCTTCTATCTCTTAGTGTATGCATTCCTGAAGATCATGAAACCTCCATCTTATGATTTCCCAATTTCTTACTTGATCCTTCCAGAAGTCATCATCACTTGATTCAGCCGTCTCCCATATATGGTTAGTATCACCTGAAGCATCAATCTAAGACGGTTGGTAGGAATGTGCTCATAATAGTTCTTGAACATACTCGATATAGGTTATTTTAAATACTGTTATCTAAGATATGCAGTATCTCCCATAAAAGTATCAAAAGCCTGAAGTGATTATTTGTCTGTGAATGATGAGTTACTCTCCATCAGTGTGATATCAATTAACTAGGTAGCTCTTGTAATCATGGAGTTTCCTTCTAATGACTCTATGATCTTGTGCATCTTTCATAGTCTTACAATCCTAAGATAGTTTCTAAGTTCATCAATTGTTTCTGTTCTCAACTTAGGCTTCTTTGATGGCTGTTCTTCAGCAATTGTAGCTTTCCTTTTCCTTAAGAGTCTTTTTGCTTCTCTTTCCTTCAACATCTCCCTTTCTTTCTCTGAATCCATTGGAATAAAGTCTTTGAAATGAGTCTTTAATAGATGCATTGACTTTGTCTTACAATTCCTTCATTCTGTAGATACTTAAGTTTTGCAATTTTTGTATCCTTGACCTTTTAAGAAATTCATCATTGCTTTATTTCTTCGAGCAAGAGAAGTAGTTTCCTCAAAGTGGTCTTTGGCTTTGTTTTCTTCATTCTTCTTCAAAACTTTTTTCTTTCTTCCTTCTTGCATTCCCATTCAGCTTGAATTTTTCTAGAAACCTCTCCATAATTCTGTAAGTCTCCAATGCTTGATTGTTGAAGAGTTTAATTCTTCTTTTGGGTTCTTCTACCAAGATCCCTTTGCCTTTATCTTTCGGGTCAGTAGCTTGAGATGGTTGTTGAGGTTGAGATTGAGATTGTATGGGACCAGGAATGCTCAAACCTCTTGGTCTGGAAATAGCAACAAGAACTTCAGCAACTTTTAAGTTGTTCTTCAGATTCCATAACTTGAATTGGACGGAGTGGGCTTGAAGGACCTGCTTCATCTTCAAAATTTAGGGTCCTTGGAGTAATAGTACCCTGTCTAGCAGTACTTTGAGTTGTCTCCAAATCCAGTTCTTCTGTTTCTCCACTCTTTACATTAGAAGCTTCTTTCTCCTCAATATTAACTTCTTTCAGTCCATCACTTTTTCTTTCCCAAATCAGGGTAAAAGCTAGCATCTTTATCAAACAATATCTTCAAAGAAAGGATGTTGTTTGTATCTTCTCTTGAACAATTGTGCTCTTCAGACAAAGTTCCTTCATCCTTATTCCTCCCCAATTTGACTGAAGACACTTTCTTCTTATGCTTCTTTCTTCGTCTCTTTTGCTTCTTAAGGTTTTGATTCTCTACCCAAAAAGCATGATGCTGGACCACTGGCTGGACGAATTTGGACAGTTTCTTGAGCTTGGCTTTGAGCTTGATTATTTGTTTAGCTTGAGAAAGGGTTTGCCTCTTGAGTCTCTTAACTTCCCTGTTCAAAGCATATATATCTAAAAGTCCCTATCTCTCAGATGTTTGAGACGCACCTGTGGCGAGTATTAATCATTGGGAGATTTAGGAATTGAGCTAGTACTTGATAGCAGCAGTTCTTGTAAGGTATCGTACGTTGAACTGCATAGAATCTTGTGTTGTAGCAGTACCATGGAAGGAAGCAGTACCTTGTACTGAAGCAGTACGTTGAGAATGAGCCAACACTTTGAGTTTGGAGTGCCTTGAGCATCCTTGCAGAACTTGAGCCCTTGAATAAGGGACTTGTACTTTGTTTCTTCCTCCGCTTGCAATGAGTTACTACTCTACATAGTGGAGTCAAAGGTGTAATCCTTCACGAGAAAATTTGTACTATGACCTTCTCATGATGTAAAAAACCTTAGAAGGATGTGAAAACGGATGGATAAAGTCTGAGTCTGTCTACTCCCGTTCTAACTGCTTGCTACAAAAAACATGAACGAAACCTAGGATACATAAGAAAAGGTGTACCGTTTGAATATGTCCTAGCATCCCATTTAGAATCATCAAGGAGAAATTAAACTTTTTGGTTTGTGGCTAGTCCTACAAGAGCAGAGGCAATGTTTGTCCCAAATTGTTCCCATGAAGTGCTCTTAGGACTTAAACTGTGGAGTAGACATGAAAACTAATACTTCCCACTGTTGGCTTAAAATAGAGGTTTAGAGATGTGAGTTGTGATAGTTACCCTCGTAGCCAATATCTCTGAGCAAGTCCCAAATAACTTGCTTAGGAAAGCAATCAACTCCAATGTTCATCAACAAAAGAGTAGGTCAGCTCGAATGGTTGCTTCAGAAATCAAAATCTTCTTGCCAGCTACCTTGGCGCGTATGTGAGGTACGTCATTGATCACTTTGAGAGAAGCTGTAGCCCAAAATTGTTGAAGCCATGGACCAATAAGATCAGGATCAACCAACAACGAGTAGTTAATTGAGCAGCCAGTGAGAAAGTCGATGATTTGATAAAAATCAGCATTCTGCGCCGTCTTTTCCACACACGCAATCATGTTGTGTTTGTTACAAGTGCGAATGTTTGCCATTTGAAGGGAAATTAATGTGCGTCGGAGGTTGTAATTTAAAAAAGTTATGAAAGAAAAGAGATAAAGTGAGTGAAAATGCATGCAGTTGTTTATTTATAGGTTGTGTTGGTTACTTTGAAGTTACCTTTGTAAATACGTTTTTAGCGAAAAAAGTACGTTGACGTTGGATCCGAACGTTAGAACAGTACTTTGTTGTCTAGCTTATTACTTTCTATGACAAGCAGTACTTTGAGTTGGCTAAGCAGTACTTTCAACTTAAAAAGATGTCCAACTCAAATATGTGCAACGACAACCCTGCAATCTTGCAAAATATCTCTTCAAATCATCAAACCTCTGAAAAATCATTCATAGCCTCCCCTCAAAGGTAGCTAGAGTGCTTCCAAATATCCATTCTACCCAAAACAGTACTTTACTTGATTACCAGTACTTTATATGTGATCCTCCCCTCAAATATAGCTATGGGTTCATCATCCCAATTGTTACCACCAAAAAGTTAAATCTTGTCAAGTCAAAGCCTTTGGTGAGTAATGCTACAGTGTCTTCAGTATGATCCTTGACCACATTAATGAGTCTTTGCTATAAACATCTCGAATGAAGTGATGTCGAATCATGAATATGCTTGGTCTTTGAGTGAAAAACAGGATTCTTCACAATGCAAATGGTGCTCTCATTGTCTATATGGATTTCAGTGTTCATGAAGTTAAATCCATAATCAAGTAGTTGATTTTGCATCCAAAGTACCTGAGCACAACAACTTGCAGCTGCTACATATTCTGCTTCTGTAGAGGAGATAGCCACAATTGTTTGTTTCTTGCATTGCAGACCAGTCTTCTTCCAAGATATTGACATCCTCCTGAAGTTGATCGTCTATCATGATTGTCCCCTGCCTATAGTCAGTCGGTAATGCTTCTAATTGAAATGGAGAGGTCCTTAGGATTACCATAAACCCAAGTTTGGTTGATGTTTGAGGTACAAAGGATCCTTTTACTCATGTAGATGAGAAACCTTTGGAGTGACTTGAAATCTTGCACACAGACAAACAGCAAACATTATGTCTGGTCTTGAAGCAGTTAAGTACATGAGACACCCAATCATAGACCTATAAAGATGTACATCAACATCTTCACCTTCTTCATCTTTTCCTAGAGATTTATGAGCTTCAATGGGGGTGGATGCTGGCTTGATGGTTCTAAAGTCAAATTTGTTGAGAATGTCTTTCACATATTTGTCTTGACTTAGAAAAATACCAGTAGAAGTTTGCTTGACTTGAAGCCCCAAAAAGAAAGTGAGTTCACCCATGGAACTCATCTTGAATTCCTTTTGCATAAGATCTTCAAAATCCTTCACCATAGAAGACTTGGTAGATCCAAAGATGATATCATCAACATATACCTGTACCAACATGATATCTCTTCTATCCTTCTTAATAAACAGAGTTTTATCAATAGCCCCTCTCCTATATCCATGTTTCAAAAGAAAAGTGGAAAGTCTTTCATACCATGCTCTTGGGGCTTGATGCAGGCCATAAAGTGCCTTGACAACTCTGTAGACCTTGTTTGGATGAGCAGGATCTTCAAAACCTGGAGGCTGTTTGACATACACTTCTTCTGTGATGTTGCCATATAAGAATGCACTCTTGACATCCATCTGATAGACAATGAAGCCCATGAAAGATGCAAATGCCAAAAAGAGTCTGATTGCTTCAATTCTGGGGCAACTGTGCAAACCACTTCATATTATCCACCGCTTCTTCTATGATCTGTACCACTTGTTGCAACTAGGCGTGGCTTTGTTCTTGATAATAGTACCCGTTCATCTTCTTGTTTCTAAAAACCTTTTGTTCTTCACCCTCTTGCCTTCTGGTAGGTAACATAACACCCATACCTCTTGTTGCTTGAATTGAAGTAGTTTTTCCTTGCATCGTACATCCCAATTTCATTGCTAAGGCTTGAGAGACTTTCTTGGGTTCTTCTTGAGATAAGAAACAAGCAAACAGGCAGTTTGTGATCTTTGTGGTTAGTTCTGTTTTGTTTGTATATAAAAGACAGCAATGCTTGATGTTGGTTTGAAGTACTGTCTTGATGCTTCTCTTTCTTGTTGAACCCCGCAGTACTTTTGCAATAATTTGACTTGAGGATGAATCTTTGAATTCTAAGTGTCGGGAGTCGAGGAACATCTAATGAGTAGGATCCCATGTTGTTGTAGTCAGTACTTCGCCTTCTCAGCACAAAGAGTTTGTAGAGAAAACACCATCTTTTGGAATATCATCATCAGAATCTGTTGGTGTATTACCAGTTAATTTGAGAGAGGTGTATTTGCAGTACTTAGACGTGAAAGTATCTGTCAAAACACACTTTTTTCCTTGTCATGTTGCTATTCTCTTCTTTTCCTCTTCAAAAGCATTCCTTTGAGCATCATTATGAAGTTTAGCAAGAGATTCTTGATGCATCAAACTTACAAGCTCATCATGAAGAACTTGTTCTTCAGAGGATAATGGAACTTCTTTGTCAGCAGTACGTTCCTCTGAAGGCTTATTCTGAGCTGCATGAATGTTTGGACCATGAACAATGACTGTTGAACATCTAGTCTTCTCACATTCACAAGATTATTCCTTGTCTTTTGAATCAGGCATAGTTTCTCTTTCCGTACAGGAATGAAATTCATGGATGGGAGTTAGAAGGTTCAAGGATCAAACATCCAATCAGGACCTTTTCCCTTTTGATTCTTCTGATTTCTCAAGAAAAGTTTACATTAGACAGTCTTGAACCTTCTTGTGACCCTGTTATAGACATCTTAAACTTTGCTGTTAGATAGAGTATCCCAATAGGATAGCCTTCTTCTGACTTGCATCAACTTACCCAATGATCTAGAGTATTAAGTATAGTCAGAGGACATCCAAAAGGTCTCATGAAACTGATGTTAGGAGATCTTCCCATCAAGATTTCATAAGGAGTCTTCATTTGAGGTTTAGTCACCAAAACTCTATTAAGCACATAACAGGCAGTATTGACTGCTTCAGCCCAAAATTGAATAGGTAGAAGGGAGTCTGCTAACATAGTTCTAGCAGCTTCAATGAGAGTCCTATTCTTTCTTTCTGCGACACCATTTTGCTGTGGAGTCCTTGCAATGCTATATTCTCTCTTGATTCCTTTCTTGGCACAAAACTCATTCATAAGTTGATTCTTGAACTCTGTTCCATGGTCACACCTGATGGTCTTCACTTTATGTCTTAGCTTGTTTTCTAAACCCACAATCAAATCATGAAGCATATCATATGTTTCATCCTTGTAAGCCAAGAAAAATACCCAAACTGAAATTTACTAAGTTATCAGTGACCAACCAAGCAGTTTTTTTTTCTTACTATTTGCACTCTCCAGCTGAAACTGGTCCAAACAAATACATATGGAGCATATTCAAGAGTTCTTTTTGACAGTTCTTTCTTCAATCTTCTTGCAAGATGCCCTGTGCTGTTTACCCTTTCTACATGCCATACATGAGTGATCAAGCTTGAATGTCTTTGAAGGTAAACCCCTAACCAGATTGCCTTTAACCAACTTGTTGATATTTTTGAAGTTGACATGCCCCAGTCTTCTGTGCCATAGGACAGCTTCATCCTCTGTTGCCTTTGCAACCAAACAAGTGATTCCACCAGAGGGAATAATATTCTTTAGATCCAGGCTGTATACATCATTCTTTCTAGGAGCTCAAAGTATCACCAGGTCTTCATCAACAAACTTAAACTTTGGAGATAGGATAAGACACTCCTTGTCAGTGAAGAGGACATTGTGCTTCTTGTCACAGATTTGAGAAACAGATAAGAGATTGAACTTAAGCTCTTCCACATAGCTAACTTTCTCAAAATCTAAGCATGATGTCTTAATGGTTCCTTTTCCTGAGATTCTTCCACCTTTAGAGTCATTTCCAAAAGCCACATAACCACCTTTGAACTCTTTAAAATCAGACAACTTGTCCTTGTCTCCTGTCATACTTCCAGAGCATCCACTGTCAATGATAGCATAGTCTTTGAGATCTTCTTCTGGATTGCCTGGACAAAATTCAAAGAATTTACTCTTTAGGGACCCCAAGTTCATAACTGACTTGGATACCCCTAATGGAGTTACATACTCAAATTGCTTGAGTGTGTAGGATCCATTATCCCTATTTACAGAATCTAGATAGTTCCTTTTGGTCTCCATGTTTGTTTTGGATTTATCATTGCATTCTTTTTGACAGTTTATGGAAGTACTGCTTGATCCAACAGTACTTCCTTTCTTTACCCAGATAGATTTAACAATTTTCTTGGGTCTTTGTGGTCTATGAGGAGTCCTTGTGGTAGAAGACCTTGATGATGGTGAAAAGCTTGAGGTTCTAGGTCTTATGTTATCCATCCTTGGATGATAAGGTCTACCAGTACTTTGTGAAAGTACTGCGTTGTCGGTTTTCTGGTCTGGCAGTACTTTCCAATCCTTCCCCTTGTAAGTATCTGCTGATGGGATAAAAGTCTTCTTTGGTGAGGGTACCTAGGTTCTGAGAAATTACTATGGTTCACCCCTTTGGGTTGTTCCACATGATCTTGTGTCCCTTGAACTGTGTTCCCTTAGGTTTATGAGTTTGGGTTTGTTTGAAGGTTCTTTCATGTAGATTACAGTCCTGATTAAGTGATTAGGACTGTAACATACAAAACATAATTTACCCCCTTTGTTCCCAAGTCCTTTGTCCTAGATTCTTGACCAATTACTGTGTGATGTTTGGTGGACTTGTTTTCAAAAGATATTTTACTATTTTCTGTGCTAAAACAGTGTTCTTTTGAATTTCAGAAACATCAGTCTCTTCATCATCACTATCCACCCAATCTTCAATTATGACTTTATTTCTATCAATTTCTGGTTGACTAGACTTTGTATTCTCTTGATTAAGGACCTTATTCCTAATGGCTAGTTCATCTATCCCTGTATGAGACATTTGCCCTTGTGGTTGCTAGTAATGTTGGTGGAGGTTACTGATTGAATATTCCTTTGTCTTTTGGATTGGTTTGTATATAAAGATTCAGTCGATTTGTACTCCCAGATGAATTGTCTTTATCTTGCTTACTACTAGACTCAACCCCAAATTATACTTGGATTTATCAGCAATATACCTTGTTTGTTTAGAACTTCATTTTGAAGTACTGAAGCATTTGACCATTTTTCAAGTTTTACTTTGAAATCATCTCTTTCTTTTATGGCTTGATCTAGTTCCTTTTGTTTTTCTTCTAGTTTCAAATCCCTTGACTTTAAGTCATATTCCATCTGTTTCATACTTATCACCCCATGCATATTCGTTCTTTCATGTGTTTTAAGTATGACTTCTAATGACTCTAAGCTCATTTGATATCTAGAATTTCTTCCTTGCTTTTTGAAAATTATCTCTTTTTCAGTTTGATAGCTTTCAAGCAACTTTTTATAAGATTTACTACATTTGGAACAGTAAGGTACCTCTGAGTTTGTAGCCATCAAAGCTAGAGATACTAGTGTATCATCAGCTTTGTTGCTCCAGTCAAAATCACCAAGTCCATCTTGTCCAAAGTGCATGTGCTCTGCATAAAATATATGCTCAATCATTTGTTCTACTCTAGTCAGCTGCCATCATAGCATATGTCACAGGTTCAGCATCAAATTCCTTGGTCCAATCAATATCTTCATTGTTGTCTGTTGCCACCAAGGCTTTTGAGTTTGAATCTTCAATAGCCACATCCTCTTTCATTACGACATTTGCTCGGTTTTCATGGTATTTAGAAAATCTACAAATCTCATAGCATAAGGACCTAAACTTTTGACAGTTAAACGCATGTTCTAATTTTTTTGACTTTTCAAAGGTAATCCTCATTCTTTGCTTGAGGTATTGGGTCTTCTGATCTTCTCTTAAACTTTCCTTATCCTTGCTGTTTCTTAGCACTTGCCATCGAATGTCAATTTCTTCTCTTAGAATCTTAATCATGTGCAGCAGGTCTTCATCATCTATGAGTTGTGGGCATAGTGCTTGTTGAGCAAAGAAGGAACTTCATGATTTCATCTGAGTGAGAGCCACTGTTGGGAGTAGTTGGCACCTTGCTCGAGATAGCTTGAGTATTCCTTATTGGGATATGTGCTGGTTACAGCGTACTTTGTTTCAAAGTACTGCTTTGACTCTGTGGACAGAAAAGCAAGGTTTGTGGTTTGAATTTGAAACACTTTTAATGCAAGCTCATAAACCTCAAGTTGTTGTAGAGTATCATCAAAACTTCTTTATTCATCACAATCCAGGTTGTCACGAATCATTGTAGCAACAACATGCCACACAGACGGTAAACTTCTTAGAAACTTCAACTATGCTTCTTTCAAGGGATACTGAAGCATCATATAATTTCAAGCATACTAAGGATGTGCTGAAACCTTTGTATGCTGAGTCTAGCTCTTCTCTAGATCCAATAGTAAACGTCTCGTTTGTTGTTTCAAGAGATTTCTTTTGCATCTTCTTTGAGGCTTCATTGCCTCCAAATCTTGCTTTTATGGCTGTCCACTAGGGTTTTGAATTTGTGGCATAATGAAAAACTATGAAAGATGTCTATCAAGGATTGCAGAGAGCAATATGTTGAGAGCATTCCATTATTTCTTCTTGCGTTTGCTAGCAAGTGATGTTTTTGTGTATGTTGAGGATGGCAGGATCAGTGTGGCTTGGTCTCCATTGTGTTTATATTCCCTAGTATTATGGTAAGTTATGGCAATTTTACTATCGCTTCTTCATGGACATAGGTCATATTCACCTTCTTGATTTTTGGGGAATTCTTAGTGCGTAAAGGACGTGGTGGTGGGATTAGGTTCTGTTTCAGACATCTTTTATTTTGTTGGGGGAGTTTAGAAAGAAGATTTCGATTGATTAAAAGTTCTTCTAGATCAGAGTCTTTCACAAGTCTGATACCACTTGTAGGGATCGATATTCCTTTTAATGAAAACACGAACTATACGATCATCTATGAGAATCTAGTGGGCAAGGTACTCTAAGAAACACAATAGTTTATCAAAAGATTTCTATTATAAAACCTTTTGAATCTGCCTAATTTGCAGATCCCTAATACAATACTAATTAATTCTTTAAAACTCGTGTTTTTCTATATATCACTTAATATACTTCTAGAGATCCTTTTTAAAAACATAAGGATAACCCTCTAGGTAGATGTACAGTCCTTGTATGACATAAAACTAATCAATAATAATCTTTAAACTAACTTGTTCACAGATAATTACTATTATTAACCATTTAAATGATATCGTTTAAGATTCCTTTATCCACGGCAGTATCTTGCGATCTTTGAATGGCAGTACCTGGATTTTCTACTTTAGCAGTACTTTGGACTTTCTATTAGCAGTACCTTTGACCTTTTGCCTTAGCAGTACGTTGGACGATTTGAATTGTTTTTCCCAACAGGGTGCAGTACTTACTCAACAATATATTCTGCTACCATTACTTTCTGATAGTCCACAGAGCTCAGAGAATGCAGTTGCTAGTGATGCTGGTAAAAAGACTACTGAAGAACCAGCAACTGAGGGTGAAAGAAATGGCCAAGAGAAGGAAGGATGAGCTTCAAATAAAGAAGGTGACCAGAATGTGCAGGATTTGAGAGCTGAATTGGATAAATTACTTGTTCAATAGAAGGAAGCTTATGCTAACAGCACTAACAGAGTTTCTACTGTTAGTCCATCTATTAGTGCTGCTTGGCAAAGTTTTATTAATGCTAAAGATCTTCCAACTGACCCTCTTATGCATGATTTGGAAGATACTTCTGATCTTCTAAATACTGGTATCTTTAGTGGTGGATATGATGATGAAGATGTGGGTGCAGAGGCTGACCTCAACAACTTGGTAACAAACATGAATGTCAGTCCTATTCCCACAACCAGGATTTACAAGGATCATCCTAAAGAGCAATTAATAGGGGACCACTATCAGTACCCCAAACTAGGGGAGATATGAACCAGTCTTATCACGAACATAGCTTTGGTTAATTACATAAAAAAAAAGCAACGGATAAACCTACTACAAGGATTATCAAAAACTGCTTATTTTCTTGTTTTCTATCACAAATAGAACCCAAGAAGGTGACACAAGCTTTGACATATCAAAGTTGGATAAGAGGCAATGTAAGATGAGTTGCTACAGTTTAGATTGAAAAGTTTAGAGATTGGTTGATTTACCCAAAGGCAAGCATGTCATTGGAACAAAATGGGTCTATAGAAACAAGAAAGATGAGAAAAGGATAGTAGTTAGAAACAAGGCAAGACTGGTTGCACAAGGTTACACCCAAGAAGAAGGAATTGATTATGATGAGGTTTTTACTCTTGTTGCTAGGATAGAAGCAATCAGGTTATTTTTTGCTATGCCATCATTTATGGAGGTTTATTGTGTATTAGGTTGGATGTGAAGAGTGCCATTTTATATAGGTCTTTGAAAAGGAGGTGTATGTGTGCCAACCTCCTGGTTTTGAAGATCCACAGTTCCCTGACAAAGTTTATAAGGTAGAAAAAGCTTTATATGGTCTACATCAAGCTCCTAGAGCCTGGTATGAAACCTGTCTAACTACCTTATTAGAAAATGGATTTAGAAGAGGCACTATAGATAAGACTTTGTCCATCAAGAAGGACAAAGGTGATATTCCTATTAGTGCAGGTGTATGTTGATGACATCATCTTTGGGTCTACTAAGAAGTCTTTATGTGTTGAGTTTGATCAGTGATGACTAGAGATTCGGAGATGGAGTTCTATGGGGATGGAGCCTCACTTTCTTCTTAGGGTTACAGGTAAAGCAGAAAGATGATGGAATCTTCATTAGCACAAAGACAAGTATATGGCTGATATATTGAAGAAGTTTGATTTTTTCATAGTGAAGACAACAAGCACTCCAATAGAGACTAACAAGGCATTGCTCAAGGATGGAAAAAGACTGAGGAATATGGAGTTCAATTATAGAGATCATGTTTAGATCTTGATGTACTTAACAGCTTCTAGGCCTGGCATAATGTTTGCTGTTTATGCTTGTGCAAGGTTCCAAGTTACTCCTAAAGTCTCACATCTTCATGTAATGAAGAGGGATCTTTAGATACTTAAAAGGTCAACCTAAATTGGGCCTTTGGTATCCTAGAGATTCACCATTTGACTTGGAAGCTTTTTCTGATAGTGATTATGCTAGAGCTAGCATTGATAGGAAATCCACAACATGAGGTTGTTAATTTCTTGGCAAAAGGTTGATTTCATGGCAATGTAAAAAGCAAACTATAGTTGCCAACTCCACTACTGAAGCAGAGTATGTTGCTGCTGCTAATTGTTGTGGACAGGTGTTGTGGATCCAAAATCAAATGCTTGATTATGGGTTTAATTTTTGAACACCAAGTTCCATTGCTAATGGAAAGCACCATTTGTATTGTGAAGAATCCAATGTTTCATTCTAAAACCAAGCACATTGAAATAAGGCACCATTTCATCAGAGATTCTTATGAGAAGAGGCTCATTCAAGTAATTAAGATACATACAGATCACAATGTTGCTGATCTACTCACAAAGGCATTTGATGTTAGCAGGTTTAACTTTCTGATGCCAAATTAGAGTACTTAATCTATGAGATGTGTTTGTTTGATTTATGGATTGGGTGTGGTTTGACGACGGTATTAGTGATAAATTTGGAGTTAAAACTGGTAGTTGTAAGGTTAATGCTGTTAGGCGAAAGTTAGTACTGCTAGGCAAAAGTTAGTATTGCTGAGCCAAAGTTAGTACCGTTGGGTTACCGTTGGAGTTACAACTGCTGAGCGAAATTCTTGGTTAATAAACAGTTTCCTACTATTATAGGTTTCCTTTTTACCTATATAAGCGTATTCGACTACATCAAGATCATTCTAATACTCTCGAACACTAAAACGCTCTCAAAATTCACAAACCCACTTCAATTTATCACCGACTCCATAAATTAATTCACACGTCCCAAATTATAAGTGACTAAATAATGAATAAAAAATTACCAGTTACCTCTAGTCACATAAATATTCAAATGTGTGACAATGAAATTCCGAAATGGTCACACAAAATGAGTTTAAGTGTGGCTGTTTATTTTATTCTGGTACATTTAGTCACATAAATATCTGACTGTGTGGCCGTTCAAAAAACACCATGTGTGACGAAATCCAAGATTTGTACTAGTGATGCCAAGGTTGATGGCAAGACTATAGTAATATCAGAATCATCAGTAAGGAGTAATCTTCACATTAATGATGAGGATGGTGTTACTAGTCTAACAAATTCTAAAATTTTAGAAAACCTTGCATTAATGGGAAATGAAATTGTTTCTGATAAACTTACTTTTCAAAAAGCTTTCTTTTCCTCTCAATGGAAGTATCTTATACATACCATCTTACACTGTCTAAGTTCAAAATCTACTGCTTGGAATGAGTTTTCAACTAATATTGCTTCAACAGTTATATGTTTGGCAAATAATTAAAAGTTTAATTTTTCTAAATTAATTTTTGATGGTATGTTAAGAAACTTGGATCAAAATTCTAAAAAGTTTTTGATGTATCTAAGGTTTTTACAACTGTTTTTGAATAACCAAGTTAAAAATCTTGCAGAACCTTTTAATGATACTTATGAAACACCTAAACATACTCAAAAAGTTTTTGCTAATATGAGAAGGAAAGGCAAAAGTTTTTCAGGGACAATTACTTTATTATTTCAAAGTATGTTGGCAATACAAGCAATGGAGGGTGAAGGTCCAAGACAACCCTCTAAACCCTAACCAATACCTTCCCCTGCTCCACCCTCTCATGAAGTATGAGTTACTACTATTGCATCACATCCCCAAAAGACTCAAACACCTAGGCAAGCCAAAAGAGGTCGGGACACTGAGATACCTTAGTCTGGTGGTCCCCTTGAAAAGGTTGGTGATGAGGTTGTGTACAAGGAGTTGGGTGATAGAGTGGAAAGGCTGCTACTACTGCTGCTAGCTTAGATGCAGATCAGGATAGTGGTAACATCCTTAAGACCCAATATATGGCAATACCTAATGTGCCTCTTTTGGTTCAGGTAGTGGACCCAGGTGCCAAGATACCACATTGGGGGATGCAGATGCTCAGACTAGGTTTGAGACTGCATCTAAACAGTCCCGTGACCCACCTCTCTCAGAAGTTAACACATCTGGAAGTGGGGAGGACAGTATGGAACATCAAGATGATTTGACGGATTTTGTACCACCAACACCCCATGATTCACCTCTCTCAGGAGGTCACACACCTGGAAGTGATGAGGGTAGACCTAACATAAATGAATTGATGGCTATTTGTACAAACTTGTCAAACAGGGTTCTTGCCTTGGAAACATCAAAGACTGCTCAAGATTTGGTGATCAACAAGTTGAAAAAGAAAGTCAAAAGATTGGAAAAGAAGCAAAGGGCAAGAACTCCAGGGATGAAACTCTTCAAGATTGGTACCTCCAGGAGAAAGAGTTTGGATAAGGAGAATGTATCCAAACAGGGGAGGAATTTGAAGACAAGGCCAATGTTTGAAGAAGGTGATTTTGATGATGACTTTGATGATATTGATGATATGGTGAATGAAGCAATGGAGAATGTTGAAGGAGATACAGTTAATACTGCTACTACTGGAGTTAGTGCTGCTAGTGCATCAGTTACTACTGCTGGTGTATCTATTAGTACTGCTGAACCAAGAACACCTCCAACAACTACTACAACTGCATTTGAAGATGAGGATCTTACCATTGCTCAAACACTTGTAAAGATAAGAAGTCAGAAGGATAAGGAAAAAGGAAAAGGAGTTGCTTTCAGAGCTGCACAAGAAGAATCTGCTAGACCAACAAGAATTCTTCCAACTATTGATCCAAAAGATAAAGGCAAAGGCATTATGCAAGAGCCTGAAAAGCTTCCAAAGAACCCTATAAAGACTCAAATTCAAAGGGATACAGAGATTGCTCAAATATTGTTTGAAGAAGAACAAGCACAGTTTAAGAGAGAGCAAAGTATTGCTAGGGAAAGAGCTACAGAACAAGAGGCCAAGGATGTTGCATTAATTAAACAAATAGAAGATATTTAAGCAAGGATGGATGCAGATGAATTACTAGCAGAAAGACTTCAACAAGAAGAAAGAAAATAATTCACCATTGAAGAAAAGTCTAGAATATTTGTGGAAATGATTTCTAAAAGGAAAAGGTTCTTTGTTGCACAAAGAGCTGAACAACCAGAGCCCAACTCAGAAACAAGATGGTTACGTATCTGAAACACATAGGCAAGTACACTCACAATCAGATGAAGAGCAAGAGTTTTGAAGATATATTTAGAAGCTGTATGAAAGGGAGCAGAAGTGGATCAATAACTTTGTTCCTATGGATTCTGAAGTGGTTAAAGATAGTAGAAAAGGTAAAGCTGAAGGCAGTAGAAAGAAAACAGTTGCTAGAAAAAGAACAGGTGAAAACTTAATGATGAAAGTGTCAAGAGACAAAAGATAGAGGATGATGCTGAGAAGGAAGAGCTTAAAGCTTATTTGGATATAATTCCAGGAGATGATGAAGGTGTAAATGTTGAATCATTAGCTACTAAATATCTAATAGTTGATTGGAAGACACATGTTCTATCAGAAGACAAGATGTATTATGAGATCATCAGGGGTGATGGAAGTACTAAATTTTACAAGATATTTACAGAAATGCTTGATGATTTTGATAGGCAAGATGTGTTAGATCTATATAGGCTGGTTAAAGAAAGATTTGAGACTGCAAGCCCAGAAGGATATGACAGATTACTTTGGGGAGATCTCATTACTGTATTTGAACCAAGTGAAGATGATGAAATCTGGAAAGCTCAACAGGACTACACATTGATCAGCTGGAGATTATTTGATTCATGTGGAGTTCATGTATTACTGATGAATACTGGAATTGCTATTCACATGCTGATAGAGAAGACATATCCTCTTACATAAGAGATGCTTTCAAGAATGCTGAGTAGAAGACTAGAAGTTGATCATGAGTGTGAAATGGCTTATGAGCTTCTCAGGTTTACAAGATCACAACTTCAGAAGTAGAAGAGTGTTTGGATACATCCTCCTAGTGATCAAGATGCAGGTAATGAAGAAACTTGATGATTAACAAGATGAATATCAAGTTTAGGGGAGGATTGTTGGGAATTAGAGGCTTCTACAACTTAATGCTGCTGGTTCAAGTTTGTGCTGCTGCTGAAGATTAGAGAAAACAGTCTAAGTTATTAGTACTGTTAGTTTAATAGTTAGTGCTGCCAGTACAAAGTGTTAGTACTGTCAGTTTATTAGTACTGTTAGTTATAATAGTTAGTACTGCTAAAGTGATATGCATGAGATATATTAGGAATAGATATGCATTGATTAGTATACGCATTTTGTAAGCCCATTAGGGTTTCCTTGGTGTATAAAAGGAACCCTACGGCATAGATCTACATATAAGTTTTATATAGTTTTCATAGCAAATATAGTTAGTAGCTTCAAGGTTATTTTGTAACCCTATCACTATTCAGAGTGATCGTTTTATATTGAGGCTGAAAGTTTAGTTTACATTTGTGTGTTCATTTGTTAATCTTCTTATTGCTTAAAGTCTAGATTCCGCATAGACTTTAAGTTATCTCACAAAGTTTATGTCCTAGTAGTTTCGGATTTATCCAAGGTTACTAACCTTTATACAAGCTAAAGGAGATCAACATCTATTCAGAAGGGATCAACATCCATTGCATGCACACTTTGATTATCCATATCAGTATGATAGGGTTCAAAATGAGGTACTTTTGAGATAACATCTGAACCATAGATGGAAACATTAGCCATTAGAATCGCCTTTTAGAATCATAAGCATCAAGATCCTCAGTCTTGAAAGCAGCAGTGTTTTGAATGGTTATCTGAGCAGTTTGACCATCTGGAATGCCTGCATCTACAAGAAATGCTAGTTTCTCTTCATCCAAAATTTAACCGGATTCTTGTACTTTAGCTAACATTACCTTTTCCTTAAACCATGCAGCGTTCTTAGGCCTCTTCAGCTGAGTACATTGCCTAGCCATGTGACCTTCACCTTGACAATTATAACATTTAACCACCCTTGTCTGCCCTCCAATATTATTTCCTCCAAAACTAGTAGCATTACCCTTATAGTTAGTACTAGCATAACTTTGTCCTTGCCTCCCTTGAACTTGTTGCATAGTAACTATGCCATCTTGAATAGTGTCTTGGTTTATCAGATTAGATGAAGTTCTAAGTTGATTGTTGGTTGAAGGGAATCTTGAAGAAGCTACAGTTGTCAGGAAAGCCATTTCCTTATTGAGACAGGAAATTGGATCAACTCCTTGATTAAACATAGGAACAGCAAGGCCTGAGTCCATTTGAGGGAACTCAGTCATTGGTTGTGTTGAATATTGAGGTGAGTTGTAAGCAATTAGTGGAACATATGAGGTTTGATGATCCATGTGAGACTGATATTGTTGTGATGGTGGAACGGATGAATGACTTATTTGTGGTTGTGATAGATGAGGTGGTAGATACATTGGTGAGTATGATTAAAGAGAGTAAGCTTGTGGAATCATGGTATTTGTTTGTGAAGGAAACTGTGTAGAATTGTATTGAGAGTAATAGTTGTTAAGTTGAGATGGTGAGTGATTGTAGTTAGCAACAAATGCAAGAGGATCTTGGTATCATTCACGCATCAAGCGAGTTTCATTTGCATGGGCCTTTTGTTGTTCGAGATATGAGTATAATTGATCATAATTTGTAGTATGCAAATCTCTAGCCAACTTCACGTCCGTCACAAACTTACTTCATTCTGGTGGTAGACTGTTCAGAAACTTTGTATTCACTTGGTCTGGTCTCATTGACATATTGATAACATTCATGTTATTGATTAGTTGAGAAAATCTCCAGTAGTATTGATACAGTGTTTCAGCCTTCACAAATGAAAATTTATCAAACTCGTTATACAATTTACATTCCTTTTCTTGTAATGACAATTTCGTGCCTTACATAAGAAGCTTAACTCTGTCCCATATCTCTTTGGCAACTTTATGATTATTTACAATGACATACACATCCGGTGGAAGACCTTGAAGAACAATGTTTGTAGCTTTAAGATCATAGTCAGCTTGGAGTTCATACCTCTTTGTCCTAGTAGTGCCATCCTCTTCAACAACAGTATGCCAAATAAGTGGACCATTTTGAACTAAGTTAAGAATCATTCTCCCGTTCTCTCGATTCTCTATGTATAGTTCCATACGACACTTCCACGGGTCATACAATGATTATTCCAACATGGGAGGACGGTTGTCCGCACCGGCAATAATCATAAATTCTGCTAATGTTGTCATTTTGAATTGATTGATTAAATGAGAAAAGATAATTTTTTGATCGTTTAGTGATTAGAGGTTGTTGTGTTAAATTGTTGTTTGTTCTAAGTGAACGAGTCTTATGATTAAACGGGATTTTACAATTCTTGATAAAATGAGAAAATAATTGAATACTTACGGGATTTTACAAATCACAGAAAAACCGTATAAATCTTCTTAGACGAAATGTATAAATCTTTAGGCAATATGGTATAAATCTCTCAAGGTAAGTGTATAAATCACCCAAGTGTAATGTATAAATCAACTTAAGAAAAAAATGTATAAATCGCCTTCAGAAAGTAATATAAATCGCCGTCAGGCAGTGGTATAAATCGCCGGATACAGACACTACGTATAAATCACCGGCTTTAGACAATACGTATAAATCGCCGTGTATAGGAGATGTATAAATCACCGAAACCAATTATGTATAAATCGCCTTATACCAGATACGTATAAATCGCCGTATACTAGAACACGTATAAATCGCCGAATTGAAAACGTATAAATAGCCAAACTCAAAACATATAAATCGTGAGTTTAACACGTATAAATCGCCGTATTCAACACGTATAAATCGCCAAAAGTACCACTTTTTCAAATCACTTAAAGACACAATTTTTGATGTTTTGACTCAATTTTTCTTGTACTTCTTGCTATTCTAAGATTAGTAGGAGCATAAAAACACAAACTTTATAGTTTTTAACACAAAAAATTTGATATCAAGATATTGGGACAAAAACGGGTTTTCGAACCAAAATGACTCAAAAAAATCAATTGTTTGTTGTTTTGCTAGGATTTTCTTGTACAAGTAGCTAATACTAAGGTAGTAGAAGCATACAAATGAAAGCTTTATGGTTTTAAAAACACAAAAGGTGAAGACCCTTTGATTGAGTTTGAACCAAACAAAAGCCTAAACAAGAGAGAAAAACATGCACACAAAACCTACTAAATCACCCCATAGCTCTTGATACCAGTTGTAGAATATATAAATTATCTTAACTCACAATCAAATGACAAATAACTAGAGAGAGAAAGTGGAAGGATGAACACTTTTAGAGAGAGAAAAGAAAAGAGAATATTAGCTTAAATGAAATGAGAAAGTGAATAACTAACACCCTCTCTAAGCTATGGAGAGGTTACTTATACTTCTTAAGTGCCCGGCCATGGGCTCTCACATGGGCTTTCCATGGGCCTTGGCCTTTCTACCTATTTAAGGTTCCAAAAAGTAAATAAGTCTAACGAGCTACGTATTTTAGGTATAACCGAGACTTTTTTTGATTCCTAACAACCGTTAATCAGTTTCTCAGGTGAGAGATCTTACCCTGAAGGCATAGTCGACCTCGCATTCACAGTCAAATCACGTACACTATCAAGGATAATGATGTTGCAATTCCATATTGTCAAGTCAACATCCAAGTACAACGTCATACTTGGAAGAACCGCCATCTAGAATCTTAGTATAGAGGTGTCAACAATCAGATGAGTGGTCGAATGCCCTACAGAAGTAGGAATTGTGAGAGTTAGAAGCGATTAACTAGGCAGGGACATAAGCCTAACAACAACCATAGAGGAAGGCAACATACGGGAGATAGCATGGGAACCTATTCAAAGGGACACTCTCAAGGAGTAGAACGTCGTCATCAACCCTGAATACCCAGATCAGCCCATCATAATTGATGCTGACCTACCACCCTAGTGAAAATCTAGCTCGTCAAGCTACTAGCAATCAGTCTCGACGTCTTCGCCTAGAAGCCTGAGGACATGACCAGCGTTCCCATGGAACTTGCAGAGCACAACCTAGGCCTCAACTAGTATGTGACACTTATCTGACATAAAAGATGCAGTCTTTAACGGTCTCAAACTATGGACACTTAAGTCACCAACCTAATAAAGCAAGCATTATACGATCGGTCCAGTACCAAACCTGGCTCGCTAATCCCGTAATTGTCAAGAAGCACAATGACACATATCTTATGTATGTCAACTTCACCAACCTAAACATGACCAAAACCATGACATCATAAGTAAGCCTTGAGCACACCCAACTTGGGCAAACACCCCAACTTGGGATACTAAAAAACTAAAATACCTTTTTAAGGAGTCAACCTCTTAGTTCGAATCCAAAAACACATTTGACAATAATGATCCCAACACTCACCTAATTGCAGTATCATCTCACAACCTACTAGCATCGAACGCGATCTTAAACACAACGCCATCAGATGCATCTACATTACGGGAGGGCCTCATGAAAGTTATCTTCAAATCAATCTTCAAAAGGGATAACAAGCAAAAGCAAAGGGTACACCAAGGTAGAAAGAGCAGCTAAAGTCTAACACCCTAATGATGAGCAAGATCAGGAGCTAAACTTCACACTCGTAAAGAAACCAAGAAGTCTACCATTCAAGTAGCTGACTCATCATAGGATACTGGCAACCAAGCACTACAACACATGCATTCACCCACAAATCTTTAAGCCATGAGAGGGTACGTCACTCACAACAAAAGCATCCAGTCAGCACGAGCCAACTCTCAGTCTAAAGGGGTCGCGCATTGATGAGGTGTCATTTTATATGCTTTTTAGGGGTCATTTAACCCTCTAAATCATGCTTTCTGCCCAAATTATATACTTAAACGTTTGTTTTTATGTTTTTAGCATTTGGATGGCTTTTGGATGAAATACACGTGACTTAGGCTTATTTGGAGAAGAAATAGACAAGACTACGACTCTACACAAAATCCCTTAAGGAATTATGCACATAGTGTATGGAGACGGCGTCGTAATTCTCTAGTGACGGCGTCACAGCGTTCAAGCGATGATGTCAGGATCCTCACGGTGGCATCTGGACATAATCGCCTCATTGGAAACCCTAGAAGATTCAACCAAGTGATGGTATCAGGAATCTTGCGACGCCGTTGTGACTTCTTTTTCTATATATACCTGTAGTTTTTAGGGTTTTTAGGTGTGAAACTTTTAGGAACCGAACCCTAATATTAGAATACATTTTTAGCCATATCTTAGGCCGTTTTTAGGGTTTTACAAACATCTTGTAACAGCCTCAACTACATGTTTTAATCAAGTGATCCGACACCATCCGGTTGGTGCAAAACGGATGCTCTTTCCACAGACTTCGGTCCGAGGATCCAAACCAACATCTTAAGGATTTTATAAAACTAGTGGACTCACTTGACCTTGATGTTGCAAATACGGAAAGGACGCGCCTGTGTTTATTTTAATTTTCCCTTCGCGATCAAGCTAGAAACTGGCTTGAACGTCTTCCAACAGGAATCATCTCCTCATGGGAGGATCTTACTACTCGTTTCCTTGCTCAATTCTTTCCACTAGGAAGGACCGCAAAACTTCGTAATGACATCTTGATGTTCCAACAACATCAAGGAAAGTCTCTTTCTGAAGCATGGACTCGTTTCATGGACTTACTTCGAAAAGCCCTCATCATGGCATCGACCTTTGGCTCCAAGTCCATCTGTTATGACCATGTCGATCCCGCCACAAGATAAACCATCGATCAATCGGCCAGTGGTAAGCTTCGTGACAAAACGCCAAAGAATCCTAGGCACTATTAGAGGTGCCTCCTATGACAACGAGAGTTGGAATGACCCAAGGGACTTTACTAACCGGTCAAGGCAATCTCTTTGCCTCAAGATGTCCCAAGTACATCCGACCATCGTCTTATCGAGCTCTAAAATCAAGTCTAACGCTTGATGAAAGCTCATCTTGCTCATAAGCAATATGTTCAAGTGAACAAAATCACTTCTTTATGTGAGATCTGCAGTGGTCCCTACGACACTTAATATTGCATGGAAAATCCCGAGCAAGCTTATGTTGATTATGCGTCCTCGCGTACCGACGAAGCAGGAGGCAAGTTGTTCATATTCAAGCCCGAGCAAAACAACCTTGGTGACACTTATAATCCGTCATGGAAAAGTCACCTAAACCTTAGGTGGAAAAAACCCCAAAATTCTCAAAATAATTTTTCAAACCCACCTAATCGTTTTTAACCAAACGGTTCATTCCCGAACCGCTCCTTCAACAACAATCCTTAAAATTTTAATAATCAATCGAATCTCCAAGCATTGGTGTCTAACTTCATGGCATCTCAAGATGCTAGATTGTCTAAGTTTGAAGCCGATTTCAAATAACAACAAGGCTAGATGACAAATAAAATTGACACAATCTTGAAGGCCATCATTATCAAATAACGGGAGCTCTCCCGAGTGACATGGTTAAGAACCCAAACCTGAATGTTAACTCCACCTCTCCAGTTTTTCTGCTTGTTCTTACCCAATGGGAGACCTCTAGTACTTATCTTATCAATTCGATCAATGCTATCTAAACGTGTTCCAAAGAAACAAACCATTCTCAAAGGGACCAGCTGCAAACAGTCATGGAAATTAGAACACGACAATCGAAAGAATCAGAACAGACTATAGACAATGAATTCAAGTATTTACATATCAACTTGTCGGTTCTTGAAGTTCTAGCTCATGCTCCAATATATAATGCAATACTTGATAAATACGTGGAGAGTTCGGAGATTGGCAAGAATGGATCCGTGTTCATCCAAGGTTAAATGCCTGCAAAAATGAAAGACCCTAGACTATTCACTTTACCTTGCAGATTAGGGGACTCAAAGCCTTTTGATACCTTAGCTGATTTAGGATCATGTGTGAACATAATTCCATTATACCTCTTCAAAAAGCTTGAGATCAGACTATTAGAAGAGACTGGCCATGTTTTTGGGTTGGCAAATGGAACTAAATCTTATCCCATTGGAATTGTTATGGATGTAGAAGTTCACATAGGAAAACTAAAACTCTTAAATGAATTTTATGTAATTGACATGAAGAAAGACCCCAAAACCCTCTACTAGTAGGAAGAGGATTCCTAGCTACCGCTAACGTAGTGATAGATTATAGGAAAGCCAAAATAGGGGTCGAAGAAGGAATCACTAGGTCTGTGTTTGGAGTAAAGGAAATCAATCTAGGTGAAGAGGAAGCAGCCTATTGGACCACATTACGTAAAAGAGAGTCATACAAACTACGACCTAGCTCAGATGGTATAGGTGCCCAAACCCCTTACTATGTTAGGAAGGAATTCATGAACTATCATTTTCCTGAAGAATGGGAAATAGCTAGAGATGCCAAGATCAATCCCTTTAAGGATGTCCTAGTGTTTAGAAAAATTGTAGAATTCTTAGGGGTTCTAACCATAAACCTTAAGAGAAACATGTGGGAGTCAAATGACTTAATAGAAAACCCAATCAACTGGGATAAGCCACCCAAAAATGGAGACGGTGCGTGGTATGTCAAAATTAAGTTGATTGATCCGGATGGGGAAAAATTCACCAAAACCTTCCAATAAATCCCCGCCTCTAGAAAACTTTCTGAAAATGAGAATCCAAGGGAGATCATCGACTTGGATCATTTCCATAACGCCTAGACGTATGACTCTGAGTCTAGCTAGAAGACTCGTTAATTAAAAAGAAAGCGCTTTTTGGGAGGCAACCCTATATTTAATTTCGCGCATTTAGGAGTGTCTTGTGTTTTAACTCTTTATTGTTTATTCTTATATGTTTGAATCGTTATTGATCATGCCTTGATTTGTCTTTAACATTGTCTTAATTGCATTCAGAGGTATTTTGCATTAAATAAGTGTAGGGGAAAATATCCGGTTTATAAGAACCATTTTAAACATATAAAATAAAATGTTTAGATTAATTCGCGTCAGTTTCGAGTCATATGATTGTAATGATTAATCTCAGGTTTTATGCAGTGTTTTACACAAGGAATAACTAATAGAATCGCGTGCAGGAAATTTTTTAAGAAACACGAATGTGAAATTTTCACAGTGGCTGGAGACGGTGTCAGGAATTTTCTTGACGGCGTCGCGCCTCCAGTTTTGTGAAAATTTGAAAATTTTCTATTATTTTCGAAAAATGATTTGTACAATATCCAAAAATGTGTAATTTTCTTATAAGCCTGCAGAAACCTGGATTATATCATCACATTCATCTTATCTTTACTGCTTTCATAGAGTCAATTCTAAAAGTTTCATTGTATATATCATTATCCTGCCGATTTTACGCCAGGTGTAGTTGTCTTTGTCTTTGATTTACATGTTATATTTGATGAGAAGAACCCCGAAGTTCTTAGGAAGATTCAGGAGGATGATTCTTGGAGGACAATTTCACCAGTTATCACATGTTTCTTCTCTATTATTGAGTAAACCAGGGGAGTACTAGTTTCTTTTACTTGTTTTCTTTCCCCTTTATTCGTTTTACGGGTACTTTTAAGAACATTAGGGAAAATGTTCAACTTAAGTGTAGGGGGAAATAAGCCTTAGAAACTATTCCTTCAATTTCCATTTTCTTTGTCTTTAAAATGATGTGTTAGGATCTGGTACTAGATAGATCTTCTAGCCTTTGTGGTTGTATGGTACTTATGTAATCACAAGCACATACGTGAGAGACTCTAGCAAATGTTTAGGCGGAAACTAAACAATTCA